>JAOEHQ010011444.1:0-16251 GCA_025447715.1 Asclepias incarnata
ACCAAACGTGATCGTTTTAATCATTTTAGTGACCACCAGTGTCATTTCGAAACCACAGGGACGAAACATGACTTTTTCGACAAACCACAGGGACCATTTAGGTCATTAACTCTATTTTTTTTTGTGTATAATGGTCTAGCTCTACTTGTTTTTTCTGAGTCTAGAGAGGGTTTTTTGTGAGGTGGTTTATCATCTCTTGTGTGTCCATTGGTAGTGGCTATATGCATGTACGATAACTAGCTGATATCACCTGATCCGGTTTTTATTTATATATATACTAGAAATATTGCGCGGTGGTTGATGGTTGAAGTTAAAAGGTGATGGTGTCTGACAATCGGCTTCGCCGACCGCCATCTTTGAATTATCTAACACATGTATATAAAAATTGTATTTGTTCTTATTGATAAAAAATATATATAAAGTATAACATAAACATTAAATAATAAGTTAAAAATGATAATGTTTAAAAATTTTAAAATTTAAGACCAAAGGTATTATAGATATACTCATCACTGGTAATACAACCCTTTACCCAAAAAAATAAAAATAAAAAAAATATTCATAATAAAAATAAAAATATATAAATAAATAATAACAGTAAAAAAGTTAAAAATAAATACATACATATAGATATTCCTAATTTCCATTCCGATCATCATCATCATCATCATCCCCTCCATAATCGCAGATCTTTCCGGTAAGTATTCGCTACCTCCCTCTCACACTCACACCTTTTTATTTCTTTACATACACAATCATCAATCGAATTCATGTTTTAACCGTTACGTTATATATATATATATATATGTACCTTTTTATTCCTCAGATTCTTCTAGGGCCTGTTTTTTTTCCTCTAACAATTAGGGCTTTATTACTTACTTATAGGATTGTATACATTAATTGTACATATTTAACAACTTATTAAGATATGCAAGCCACATATACAAATGCAAATTGAAATCATAATAATATGATGCTGGACTCTCAATTACTTCATGTTTTTTTAACTTCCCGGCTTGGCTGAGATATTTAGGGCGTTCAGTTACCACGCCTCACGTTACACACAACTTTAAGGGTTAGCGAGTATGAACTTACAAAAAGTTAGCAAGTATGTTCTGGCAGCTTAGTCAAGACAACCAAGAGTACCAAGAGTAGTGTATGCGCGACTGCGCATAAATACCATAAGTGCCAGAGTTTTATCGTCGCATATCACAAAATCTTACTTTGGAATCACGACCTTAAATGCACAATAAATTGAATGGTGTGTATGTCAAATACCCAAATCATATAGGCTTTAGGATGAACAGACATGAAAAAGGCCCATTTTGCATAGTCAGTTATTCAAATGTTTTGGTTTTTAGTATCTAATTTGTGGTGGGTTAGAATATTTGATCAAGAATGAATCTGCAACCAGTTGCACCACCGAGGTCTGCTGCAAATGGATTCAACCGCAGGAGAGTCGATAATAAATCTCAGCCGGAACATTTAAACTTCAATGCAATGGCCACATCAGGTAGAATTTTTACACCTGATTGCCTAATTACTTTTATGCTTATCATTCTAACTTTTCGATCACCCAGGTTTACCAACTGGAGACAAAAGGGGAGTTGATAGTCCATCACGTGACCGACTTGTTTATTTAACAACATGTCTTATTGGACATCAGGTGGAAGTCCAGGTCGTAGATGGATCTGTGGTATCTGGAATATTTCATGCCACAAATGCAGATCATGATTTTGGTATCTTCTAAAACGTTTGAATAGTGAATATGCATTTACGTATGATCTTTGCCTATGGAATACTGGAATTAATTGTGTTCGTGAACCTATTTCAGGAATAATCTTGAAGATGGCCTGCGTAACAAAGGCTGGTTCTTCTCAAGAACAGAAATATGTTACCGACTCTATTAACAAGGCCCCTTCTAAAACTTTGATCATACCATCAAAAGACCTTGTGCAAATTGTAGCAAAGGTATTTTTGTTTGTTTCTGTTATGATATTACGTACTTCTTTTCTTTTTGCATATTCATCCATGTTAATCTAGAATATCTAACTTTTAGGGACTAGGGATGCCTACTTGCCTAGTAGTATTTTTAATTAGATTAAAAACATGTGGAGTGGACAAATGGACCACACTGAATAAGTTTGCCGTGTTACAATCACACTGAACCCCTTTTTACCCGTAGGCCGTAGTGGATCACACTGACATTTAATAAATAAATAAAACAAATCCAAACACTCACAAGTCACAAGAACGGCATGATGTTCACGTTCAGGCAACCATACTGATAACCACACTGTCAATGGTGTGGTGACCAAGGTGGTGATGGGGTTTCACGCAGTGAAAACCACCCCCACATCATATGCTCTAATAGTTGAACTTGTGTAGCTGTTAGGATTTAGGAATACAGCTGTCATTTTTCTTATATATGAACTGACATGTTTCTAATTGGGATTCATACTGGCAGAGTGTGTCTATTACCAGAGATGCGTTGACAAATGAGTTTCAGCGTGAAAAACAGCAAGAAATTATGATAGACTCTTCGATTTCTCATTCCCGGCTTGTTGATTTGGAAAGGGAGTTGGAACCTTGGGTCCCCGATGATGATAATCTAGAATGTCCGGAGCTGGACAACACATTCGATCGTCACTGGAACAGGTTTTAAGCTCTTTAACTCCTGTTGGGTACCATATATGGTTATATGTGTATTTCTTTTTCACTTATGACCAAATTGTCAATTACATAGGGGATGGGATCAATTCGAAACAAATGCAGCATTATTTGGGGTAAAAAGTACTTTCAATGAGGAACTCTACACAACAAAACTTGATAGAGGTCCTTTGATGAGAGAGAGAGAAAAGGAGGCTCTTAGAATTGCTAGAGAAATTGAAGGCGAGGATACCCAGGATCTCCACTTAGCTGAGGTAGACGTCTTGCTTCTTGATTTCCAACCATACACAACACACACACACACATATTATATGTATGTATGTGTGTGTTTCATTCTAGGCTCGTAGATCAAAAACGGATGACCAAGATGGTTTGTGATTACATTTGAAAATGCACATGCACATATGCATGCCTTTTTTCACATGTTATAATACAAAACACATGTGCATGCCTTTCTTTACATATGATTATGAGATTCTCCAATCTTTGGCCTTCATTTTTGATCTAAGGGCTAAGATAGGTTCCTTGATTCTTTAGCAAATAAGGGCTCTCAAATGACGACCCCCCCCCCCCCCCCCCTTCTCTCTCTTTCTCACACACACACATCTGTATATTTGTTTCGACATTTATTATATCTCAATCACTTCCTTAAATATTTGATTGCCATACTTTATCTTTTTTAGGAAAGGGGCATTCACTTTCACAGCGGCTTCGAACTCGATGAGGAAACCAAATATTCATCTGTTTTCCGTGGTGTTGATGATAGTGGTTATGATAAAAATGAGGGTATTTGGGATTCAGAAAATATTGAAACTTTTGGAGATGTCTCTGATCCTGTCATCAACAAGTCATTGACTGACAGTGAGAAGAGGTTCTTGTTAAATTGTGCTTATTTAAGTACTCTAAGTCATTTGGATTAGTTTTATCTCGTTATCAGTGAATCAATTTATACTAGTTTTACTTGCAAACATATTTATGTTTCTATAAATTTTTTTAGGATTCAGGACAACCACAATATTCAACCAAAGGATACTGGGAAGCACATGGTTAGATTAGTATATTTTACTACTGATTTCATGGCAAATGTATCAATGATACGTTGCATAGTGTTGGCTCTGATTTTTAGTTAATTACAGTTACATTTTTCTTTGACAGGTGCAGTTGTCTGAGCAAATCGAGGCTTCAAGTTTGGGGAGTTAGTGTCTTTATTCTTCTTTTATCAGCAAGAAAGGCAGAATTAACTATAGACATGAATGTTTTGTTTTATATAACCTATATTTATGAATTTCTATGTTTCTGAACATCCTAGTCTTTCTTTTTGTTCAATCATATCCAGATACTAAGATAGAAAGCTCTGAAAAAGGACTCTCAGCAGATGCGACTGCATATGCACCATCCAACATCTTGTCCAAGGTTCAGGAAACTTTGAGTTCTAGCGAAGTATCTGAGGGTGCTACCGCTGCCAAGATACATGAGGCTACACAACCTCCAAGTACTTCTGTAGCATCCACTTCTGAATGTGGAGATGTTGCTTCAGCTGCAAGAGCTCCTAGATTATCCCCTAGCTCGTCAGTAGGTTCTCTGAGTTCAGAAAAATCAACATTGAATCCTCATGCAAAGGTTAAGAAGAAATACTTGGCTACCATAGTGCGTGCAAGCTATATTACTACCCCCTTTCCTGTTAAAATATGGCTAGCTAAGACTTGTAGCTATAGATGGTAAAATGAATTGGGTGGGCAGGTTGGGTAAAGGGTCAAAATGATTTTATTTGTATGAGATTAAACATGTCGCGTTGGGTTGATCCAAAACACTTTTTAAATATAAGTTCTGGCTGTTTCATGGTGGAAATCAGTCGTATTATTTTTTATAATATATTATCACAAAGTTGAGGAGGTTTTATGAATTTGGTAATTAGTAATATACTTTGGGCAACTTTAGTTTGACCCGATTGACTCATTTGAATTGTTTTTTTAAAGCCAACTTTATATACTATAATATAATGGATGACCATTTAGAGATAAAATATAATCCGCATCAACCTATTTGTTAGTAGATGGGTCAAATTTGCCACATTTAGTACTACTGTTACTGGTGTCAGTACTACTAGAAATAGTAATGAACACAATAGGATGATGACAATGTTGCCATAATAACTTGTTGTAGTTGCTCACATGTATACTTCATATTTGAATGAAATGTATCGGATGCTTTGAAATTTTCTCTTCATTCTGTTGTATTAATCATTTTATTTAATCTTGATTCAGGAATTTAGACTGAATCCAAATGCCAAGAGCTTTGTTCCATTGCAGACATCTATAAGGCCCACATCTCCGGTTTCTGATGGTTCCTTCTACTACCCACCTAATGCAGCTCCAGTCTCACATATGCCAGGCATGCCTGTTGGCATTGGAGTAAGTTTCTTGATGTTGGGATCAGAATCTTCTCTTTTTTTTGTGTGTGTTTTATATGGTTGGCTAAATAGGCTGAGTTGGGAAGGGTAATGGAGTCAAAACGGGTAATTGGGTAGTACTTGGCCTGTTAGCGATAAACTAATATCCATTTTGAACCATTTTCATGCAAACAAGCTGAGATCCCCCATCGCTAATCTTCTGCATAGGTGTGTTGATCTTTATATAAACTAAAAATGCAGATGGGAACCTCATTTGCCCCACACCAGCCTGTTTTATACGGTCCTCAGATAACATCCTATCAATCACAGCAAACATCTTTCCAGCCAAATGGCCCACAGGTATGGTGATGGTTCAAGTCTTCATACCTCGTCAAGATCTTTTGTTTTTTATTTAATTTTTTTGTGGAAATTAATTGGAACTGTGTCACACAGTATGGGCAGCAGATGCTTCTTGGTCAACCCCGTCAGATGATGTACATGCCCACTTATTCTCCTGTAAGAAAGTCGACCTTTCCCTCGTGTTTTTCCTATACATTCTTGCATCTAAAGGAAGTTTTTTGAAATATTATGACTGCTAATACTTTGACAGATATTTTTTCTTACATCCTCTGCTCTTAGTTTTCGTTTTTTATACCAATTTGTTCATGCCCTAGTTTGTAGAATAGGTGGCAAAATGGTCACGGGAGGTGGGTAACGTAGTGAGTCAAACATGTAAATTTTAGAATTGCTGAAAAGCGCACTGCTCTAACCATGAAGGGTTCTTTTGTCCCTTTTGGGATTACCATAAATAATCATGTATCGAGTATGATAGTGAAAACTATTTAAATTAATTAACAATCCATTTTTTTAACAACACATTTTAGGAAGTTGTAAATGCATGTATACTTTGCGGGACTTTTATGCTGTTTCACATGCTTCCACTTTTAATTAATTTATGATTTCTACCCGCTTCACTATATTCATAAAATACGATCCAAATTGTTGCATTTTAGTGTGGCTCATGTTATCTGATATATATGGTGACAGGAAATGCCATACAAAGGTAGAGACTTCTAGCATGTTCACAAGACCTCAGCCTTTTTTAACTACTACCAGATTTTGCTTTGCTGACTAACCAAGACTGCCTGGAATGTTTTAGTTCTGCGGAATCATGTGGCCTGATGTCTGATCCATCAGCTTATGAAAAAAGATTATTTGCAATAGGGGAGTCATACCTGTTTCATGGAATGAATTTTCTATTGACCAATGGATGCGTGATCCCATATTTTTCTGGTGTTTATTTTTTTCGATTTTCTTTTAGATGGTGCCAATTTTATCGACCACGTGAAATAGTTTTAGATAAAGTAGTTTCTGACATCCTTTGATGTTGCTCAGTATAATATAGGCTAGAAGTTTGTGAGTTGGGATTAAGTTACTAGGAATGTTTTACCTGTTACTCTTTTTTTCTTTTCTTTTCTTTTCCACATGTGTGTTGGGACATAAAATTGTTTAGGGATATTTGGATTTGAGATAGGTTTCTTGGTGATTTTTTTGTGTTGCAACCTTTTTTTTAATGTACTGACAATGGCTCGATCTTTTGAGGTCCAACTAGATTGTTTTTATTTACGATAGATCTAGAATGTCAACTATTATTTGGGGTTCTGTGCAGCTACATCTAACTGAAGCTGGCTGGAAAGATGCAACCATAAGGGTGTTTCAGGACTACCTTTGACCCGGTATAATAGTGCCTTGTATGTAGCTTTTAAATATATACTAGAAGATTACCCGCGCAATACGGCGGCGAGACGTGAGCGGCGATGGACAATGGTGGTGGCGGGATAGGGGGTATTGTAGGTATTTTATGCGATGAGGGTATTGTGGGAGGGTAATATAGATATTTTAGGGAATTAAGTGATAGCATAATAATACATGACAATGGTAAAATAGGTATATTAAGCTTTTTTTATAATGTATTATAAAAATAATATATCATTAATTAATATATAAATAATATAGGTATTAAATAATAACACATTTAATAATAGATATTATAATTTGATAAATAAGGAAATGTTGAAAAAATTTAAATTTTAAGACTCTAGTCATTTGCTTTATAAAGTAGTATATATATAAATAATAAAAAGCTTCTTTTTTTTTTTTAATCTCAACAACATATTTTTAACTTCTTTTTAGACATGCTAATTAGTCTCACCTATCGACATCTTTTAGTTAAAAAAAATAAAAATCGATCAATATTACACTACACTTTAGATAAAACAATTTAAGTTTTTTAACTACCATTATTGATGGATAAATCCTTTTAACTCATCCTTCTAATAATTTTTTTAACCATAAAATCATAACACATATAAAAATTAAGAAAAATAAGACGATGAAAGAGAATAAATATATTATACATATTAAATTTTAAAAAATTAAAAGGATTATTAAGGATATATCATTTACTTATTGATGATATAAAGAGTCAAAACAATGGTCGTTGAGAGACTTAAAATGGCCAGTAAATTTGAAATAGAACCAAGGGTAAACGTCAAAAAAGAAAAGATAAAAGAAAGAAGTGATAGACAGACAAGCATGACGTGGTGATTGGTGGAATAAAGAAAGGTATAGATAGATACAGAATAATAATTGCTGTATCTAACATGTTTTTTTGCAAGACGATCTGTTCAAATATTGTGAACAAAAATATTTTCAGAATTAAATACAAAGGTTTTTTTTTTCTTTTCATAATATATCTTTTTTGGATCGGAATTGGATATATCAAGAAACAATTTTTCTAAACTTAAATTTATCGTTCAAAAAAAATATATGTTGTTTTTGAAAGGTTTAAATTAACCGTGAATGTCGGGATATCTAACATATATTGTCTTAACCGGGTCCGCGCTAAAAAATCCCCTTGCAAAATAGATTTTTAATTTAAACCTTTCGATGAGAAAC
Organism: Asclepias incarnata; assembly: GCA_025447715.1. Taxonomy (NCBI): domain Eukaryota; kingdom Viridiplantae; phylum Streptophyta; class Magnoliopsida; order Gentianales; family Apocynaceae; genus Asclepias; species Asclepias incarnata. The sequence goes on from JAOEHQ010011444.1 coordinate 8,018, forward strand.
CCTTATCATCCAGATATATGTAAAGAAAACTCACACAAGCCTAAAATAGATAGAAATTAAATATTTGTGGTCACTCTCATATATATCTAAGAAATGATTCGAACATGAAAACTCTTATGAGGGAACCGGACTCCTTGCATAGACCATTTGAAAAATATATTCTTTATTTTAAAAATTATAAATCTAATAGATGGTGTCTTAATTTATAAAGTTTTTAAACATTTTTTTATTTATCATATCATTTAATAACATTTTATATTTATATATTAATTTTAAATATTGTAACAATAATAACAAACACTTTTTTTATATATACCGTGTGTTATGCAATCTAGAATCGGCAGACGAAATCGGCGGCCGACCACCATCACTTTTTGATGCATGTATATAATTAAGTTTACAAATTTCATATATAATATAAAAAAATCATTGACCACGGCGCATTATACTGGTACATTTGTCTATCTATCTATATATATATATACAAACGCAATGAGAGAGAGAGAGAGAGATTCATAAAGCCCTTGTTATTTCTTCTCCACTCAAATTTCTGAATTCTTTTCTTTCATTTTCTCTTCTGTTTACTGATAAAATAATAATAATAATAATAATAATAATAATAATAATAATAATCGATCTTTCAGTTGGTCAAAATCTTTATTGACGGATTATCGGTAATCTATTTATCCCAAACCCTACCTTTTTTTTGTTTTGTATATATTTATGTGTTATCGTTTAGATTTAAATGAAATGTTTTGATAATAGATAGATCGGCGAATAGATCTGAAATAAAATTTAATCAGCACTTATTTGAATCTTTATTATGTAATAATAATAATGAAATTATATATGTACTTAATTCAACTGTAACGTTTTATTTATATTTTAATTATATTTAAGTATAGGTTCAGTAATTGTGGTATCTAATCTGGATTGGATAACAGTTAAACTGGAAACAGTTACCAGGAAAAATAAGACACTATGCAGTCTGCTTTTCTAACAAGTATTTTGTTATTAGAAAGAAATTTTTAATTTCTTCTTTTTACGCCAATATTTAATTGACTGGAAATGAGGTCACTTAGCAAATAGTCCCAATATGAATCGTGTAACCTAAATTTTTTTATGGCGACGTTCCGAAGGATTTTATTTTTATTTTTATTTTGTGGGGGATTTGCAGGCTTGCCTCTGTATCTGTACGCAGGGTTCAGTGTTCCCTAAAAGCGTAAGAAAAGAATCAAACATTTCTTGTGGATTTTGTAGATTCTTGACTTGCAGAGTAGTTTCAGCATCTATTGTTTGTTTGTGCGTTAAAATAATAAGCCATAGCTTCTTCCTGCAATACTTGTCGTTGTTGTATAAGTTGTTGATAGAAAAGGTTGTATTTTCAGTAGTTATTTGGTCGACAGTCCTTTGAAACATACTATTCACGGAGTAGCATTCTCGACAGTAACTTGGCTTAGATAAAAATTTCAGAGGGTTGTAAAAGTTCATAAAGGAGGACCTGGAAATCGGATAATAATACTCACAATGGATCCAAAAGGGTTAAAAATGGCTGTTTCTGAATCTGACAAGGTGAAGTTCACCTGATTTAACTAGTTCGGATGAAGGCTTGCTAATTTTGATGCCCTCGGCCGATAAAGTTGAGTTTTGTCGAAATTTGATAATTTGTTCTGTTTTCTTGAACTGCAGATGGAAGCTTCTGTTCTTGGGCGTCGTTTAATTGAGAAGGTTGAACATTTGCCAATCAAGAAAAGGCGATTTTTATTTAGGGATTCATCATCACCCCCTAATATTGCATCATCAGAGGGGACTGAAAGTGTTAAGGCATGTCTCCCTACTTCGATTCAAGAGGTTGCAAGTTGCCCGCCTGATGCAAATTTGACAGTTGCAGGATTGTGCCAAACTGGTAGTGTAGATGGTATATTGGATGGAGAAAATCCTGTAATGTGTAGCAAGAAAGGTAGTGAGGATGAAGATATTTGTGACACATCTTTAGCAGATCAAACTGCATGCATTAATGGTTTAGGAGGTGATACACATTGTGAAAGCTCGGAAATAGTTTCACATGATATGAAAAAACTTGAAACTCATGATACCGTTAAGTTGGAAAATATGTCTGCAAAGGAAACCGAGTCTCACATATCAACAGCTCCTTCTAAAGATGTTGCATCTTCTAAAGTAGATTGTTCTTCCGATAAGGCTACAGTAGATGAGTCCACATTGGATAATTCATGCCCACATGTTCCTATGGAAATAGAATGTAGCAAGATGAATCAACTAAAAAGTAGTACACAAAATCTTGCTGCTTTGGATGACAGATTAAATTGGGACTTGAATACCGTAATGGATGCATGGGAAGAACCACTAGGACGTGACCATAACATAAAAGCTGCTGATGTGGTAGTTAGCAATATCACATATGCTGAAGGTAAAAACAACCACTCTGAAGGATGTGAGCAAGGAAGGGAATGTGGAAGTAATACTGAAAACATAGAAAAAGAAAATTTACCTGTTGCGACGAAAAGTTTGACTCCTAAGGTTGAGGAAACAGAAATGGAAGGATGTAAACCGGGTATTAAACTGTTGTCCCCTGTTATTTATAGCGCTTCCCATGCTGCAGTAAATAAGATAAAGGCCTTGCATAATCAACCTGCTGATAGGTCTACTGATTTCGGTCCTGTTGCTGTTCCTAGTACCCTCGCATTGGAGTATCCGGTGTGTGACATTTCTGCAAAGCATGTGAATGTTAATAAACTCAAGGGTACTAATAATTTGTCCCGTCCTATGGCTGCCGGGACAAGTTTTTCATTGGACTATACTATACTTCCAAGTTTTGATCCATCTCTAAACATGGGTCCATTCAAACAAAATGTTGTTTCATCTAAAATTGTTGGTTCTGGGAATAATATGAATGATGTTGTACATACTGCACCAACAAGTGAGAATGAGAAACTTAGTTTATCTCTTGTCACTGTGGGTTCTCTAGAAAACCAAGTTCCTAAGAGTGGGATTACTTTTGATGAAGATGATAAGACCAAGGTCCAGAAATTAATTACGAACAACGGGTTTAGTATGGAGAATTTTATGGGCAAGGTGACTGAAAGCTCCCCAAGTTTAATTTCATCTAAAATTGCAGGTCCTGGTAATAGTATTGATAATGGTATCACCAATGTACAAACAACACAGAATGAGAAACTTAGCTTGTCACTTGTAGCTTCGGCCTCTCCCGAAAATGTAGTTCATCGGATTGGAAGTACTTATGATGAAGATGATAAATCTAAGGTCAAAAGAATAATTACTAGCAATGGGATCAGTACAGGGAATTTGACTGGCAAGGGGGTTGAAATTTCCCAAAGTGTTGTTTCATCTAAAATTGCAGGTTCCGGGGATAGTGCTAATCATGGTATCTCTACTGTACCGACAACAACAACCGAGAACGAGAAACTTAATTTATCCCTTGTCACTTCGGCCTCTCCACAAACTGGAACTCATCAAAGTGGAAGTACTTTTGATGAAGATGACAAAGCTAAGGTTAAACGAATAATTACCAGCAATGGTACCAGTGTGGAGAAATTGAATAGCAAGAAGTCTGAAAGTTCCCAAGATGATCACAAACGAGACTGTAAAGACGTAAATCAGAATACCATTGATTCACAATCATCACTAATAGCTGAAGGTGAGGACCACCCTGCTGCATTTTCTCCAAAGCATGATGTTGTGCATTCTGATGTTGAAGTTCCGATCAAAGCTGGAACATCATCAGTAAGTGGAACTATTTATCATATACCTCATGCACCACACACTGAATTTCCCAGTGATTTTAAAAGCTATAACAAAGAGGCCCGCCGTTATGAGAATTTTCCAAGTGACATTCAAGCAGGAAGTGAGGTTGATAATGTCGGTGAGCTCTCATTTGGATATGATTCTCAATTTGAAGATGGAGAGTTTAGGGACTCAAGCATACAAACTTGGGAAGGATACAAGGGGGCAGAGAGAGAAACTGAACTTGGCGTAGACAAAAAAGCTGCTTTTGGTGCCCATGAGAATGGTTTCATATCTGCACCCGAAAGCTCTTCAAAACTAAGGTCTACTGATGTCGGATCTCAGAAGGGAGATGAGATTTCTAGTGTACTATTGCCGGAAAAACTTGAAAGTAGTGAACAAGTATCTGGCTGTGAACCAAACGAGACGGGAAACGGTACAACAGAAGTTAGCATGAAAGATGTAATCCAATCAGATCAATGGAAGATGAATGTATCAGGATCTGATCTCTTGCCTGAGAATCACAGCTCCTCAAGTACTATTACTAAAATGAAAGATTTGAGCAGTATAAAATTCTCTTCCAGGATCGAGAGATTTGGTCCAGAAACCGGAGATCATGAAGTAAAGGCTGAAGATTCAAGATTTTATAGGAGCGAGCTGCTATCGCGCATAGGAGATCCATCAACTCGTGATGCATTTTTTGCTAGGCGTAGATTTCGTATGCAAGGGTGCAGGTAATGCATCTTACAGTTAATTAACAAATGCTAATTTCTCATGTTTAAGGTTTTTGTAAACCTATTACGAAAGGTGGTAATTTTGACACATTCACTTATAAGTGTCTCAAGTTGGGTTGTATTCCATCTCAAATGTGTAAAACCATAAAAGTATAAAAAGTTCAGTTCAAAGTGGAATGAGTCAAAAGGGTGAACCGTTTGAAAGTTGCCCAAAGTCTATTTTTTAATGCATGCCTCATAAATCATTTTGATTTTTAAAGATTTAGATTACCAAGTAGTTATACATTTTTTGTAATCATATTTATCGCATTAATTATATAAAACTGGACAAAAAAAGCCGGTCGACGCACTTCGGCCCAGTCCGTGCCAAAAAAGAACTGGTTTTAAGGGTCCATTTTACCATATCTAGTTACTAATGAAGTAATTGTGGTTATGTTTTCAGTTCCAGCAACGTTGATGACTCAGCTTCCAGATCGGCTAGGGACTCGGGTGTACTAAGATCACCCTCCAGACGGGGTAAATACAGTCCACATATCCCTTCTAGTGGTCGTGGAGGTGGCACTTGGAACCGTTCCCCACCTTTTCCGGGACCTTCGTTCCGTCGTGCTCTTCATGCTGATGCATCGGTTGATAATTTGACTAATGAAGTCGGTATTGATCCAAGTGTTACCCGTCAATCTTTCAGAAGCAGATTGGTGCCGAACCGAGAAGAAGACGAGTTCCGTGCACGTTTGGGGTTGAGACCATCTGGGGACACATGTCATAATCGGTTTGTGAATGTGGGTGAAGGTAGATCACTGAGATATGGTTCAAGACATGATGGTGGAGGACCCAGGGGACGATACCATGGACCTGCAAACGATGACTATGATGAACCGTTAATGGAACATTCACGTTCTTTTCCTGCTAGACGGCGGTGTTTTTCTGGTTCTACATCTCCTCCAGTGTTACGGACTCGTTCCCCTGTCAGTGATGGCTTTAGACGTCGTAGTAGATCTCCTAATTTTCGGCCTGATACCAGAATCCGAAGGCCAAGATCTCCCGATTATCGACACGGTTTCGAAACGAGTATAGAACCTAGAAACAATAATTCGCCTCCCAGTTCCAGATGGGTAAATTTAAAGGCCCGCCCTGGAATTTTTGACAGGAGATCACCACCACCGATTGGAGAGAGGCTTGGTTTTTATGATTCTTCAAGAAAAACCAAGCAGAATGAAAACTTTAGATCTGGGGCCCCCACAAGATTGTCTGAGCTCCATGGGGCTGGGAGAGGTGGGCCCAGGTATTTGGGCAATGATGACGATCTACCAGATAATGGGTATAGGCGTGGTGGGTTTGTTAGGCGGTATGACATGGGTCGGCCTATTAAATATATAGAGTATGATGAGGAAGATGGTTATGGTCCTGTCTATGAATCCCGTGACAAGGAAGGTTTGGAATTCCATGGGCGTGGGAACTCGAAACCCTACAATAATGGAACGACGGACAGTAGGTTTCGTGACCTTCCAAGAAGGACTCGAGAAGAGAGAGAGAACTGGTGAAATATCTTCGGTTTTCAGCTGTAAAATAATCTCATCTTGCAGTTTTCAGGTTCTCTATTTGAGAGGCTGGTTTAATCTGCATTACATGTTTACCGCTTTCCTTTTAGGATTTTGACTAGTCTAGTTTGCATTTCGCATGTACAGAGTTTCCTTTTATATTATGTGTTGCGAATATACAGCTATCGACTAAACTTAAGGTAAATCTAACGTCGTCCGAAGAGGCTGTTAAGAGTTATTTTTTTTTGCCAAAAACATTCGCAACAGTTGTTAGATTCGATATCTGTTTGGACGATCACAGGGTCAAGACAAAAACCGAGACGATCATGTGGTAATCCTTTCTTGAAATGAAAGGAGAGTACTTTTGAAATTTATCAATGGTCCTTCCTTGGAAATAATAATGCACACAAACAATGTGGCCCAACCCAAACAAACTATGAGTGCGAGTGGTGGGCGGTTTGTCTTATTTTGTCAATTTCTATGGGCTAAAAAGATGAAGTTAATTTTTCCCCCTTTCATAAAGGTTATAACTTTTTTCTTTTCCTGTATCAAATTTTATCCTATCTTTATAATCCAGTTAGTGACAAACAAAAGCATCATCATAAAGTATAAGTATATATCTATATCTATACTACTATATAAAAACTTTACATCGTTGTTGAAAAAGTTTAGAAAATTTGATATGCGAAATGATTACTTTACCCTTATCTTAATAATTTTAATTAATACTTTATATATTTAGCCTACTTTTACATCTTAAAACTTAATCAATAATTACCTTTATATATTTATTCAAACTTTTCATTTCTACAATTATATTTTAATAAAAAGATTAACGAGTTTTTACACGACGTATTCGGGGCAACAAAAATAGAAGAGAATGAATTGTCTTTAACAATGTGGTGAATTTTAATTTATCTAAAAATGAAACAATTAAGATTGACTCGAGAACGTACAGGTCTTTGAAGTACCAAGCAAAATGACATTTTCTATTTTACGTCAAGGTGTTTGTATATACTATACCATAATAATAATTATAATTATCAGCAGGAATCGTTTTATAATAATAATAATAATAATAATAATAATAATAATAATTTTCAATAAATGTCGAGAACAAAGTTGGCCTGGTTGTAAATGGCTATAGTACGTAGTTCCCTCCCTAAAATAATGCATTTATACAGATAACATCTTTTTAAGGTTTCTTAAAATGTGAAACGCACATAGCTTTACATAGATTGTCACGTACGTCTTTGTATCCCTGGACCCTGATGATCGTAGCATTAGGTCTTTTTTTTTTAATAAACCACATTGTTCCATATGTTGCACATAACACATCTATCTATAATCTATACTTCTTATTAAAAAAACAAATCCTTCCCCCCTCCCCCATTTTTCAACTTTTCTGTCTTTGAAATACATAAAATACCCATCAATTTCAAAAGCTTTCTTTTTATAATTAACTAATATTCCTAAAATACCCTTAATGAAATAATTTACAATATCTATCTCTCAACTCATAAAATAACTACACTACCCCTTTTACATCAATTACATTTTTTTTTTATTTTTTTAAAAATTAGACGGCCACCACCACGCCGTCGCCGCTACCACTATTGCCGCCGCATTGCTCGGGCACCAGTCTAATTTAATTAAAGATGTAGAAATTCTGATTTTAGTAGCCGTCGGTATCTTACGTGTTTGTCTTGTATCGTTAGAATTTATCTTGTCCTTATTTTTCTTTCGTTTATTTGGATTGTGTATTGTATCTGCTAGTTTCTTACTAGTTTTTTAAATAAATTTTATATTGCCGTTCAAAAAAAAAAATAAAAAAAATCAGTCAAGATCATAATACATTCAAGCATTTCATTTTTTTTAACAAACACTGCATGTACATCACGTATAGACTTATACTTGGCGTATAAGTGGTGTTTAGGCGACCACCTATATGCACCTATACACCGAGCATAGGCCTATACGTGACGTACAAAAACTGTTTATTTAGATAGGAAGGTATATCCCTAACAACACCCTTTATTTTTTTTTTACCGTATGCTTCTAAGGTACATGTTATAAATTGTATTAATGGACTATAATTTTCTGAAAATATATTAAAAAAAAAGTAATCTATACTACCTTATAAAGCATTTACATAGTGTCTTAAATTTTGAATTTTTTAAACATTATCATTTTTAACTTA
>JAOEHQ010011455.1:0-16250 GCA_025447715.1 Asclepias incarnata
GCCAATTTCTACCCATTTACCTATGGATGGCTCGGTTTAGGTTTTGTATCTCTAACGGGATCAAATCAGAATGACTACTTGAAAAGAGAATGGGAGCAATGAGTCGAAAGTTACCTAAAGTGTATACAAATACAATATCCTTAATGCTTTATGCAAAATATTAGATTTATATTCCACAACCATACCTTTTGTAATCATACTTAACAGTTAACACACTAATTATCTAAACAAAGCTGATAAAATTGGAGAAACAGTTAATTCGGGCAACCGACCAGTCCTGATCCATATCGACACGTATAAAGGAATACCGTTTTATCTCATAATCTAATCCATCCAACCGTTTCCACCTTTAGAAAATGACGGACATAACAATTCATTTTGTCATCTGGAGCTCAAATTTCCCATTTACATTGTCAAAATTTAAAAATATGAAGTATTTTAACGTGGAAGGGTTCAAAATCCTAATCAGAAAAAAGGTGTACCTTTCATGGAAATGCTTCTCCTGCGCCGGTTTTCTGGATCACTAAAGAAGGCTTTCATGGATTCAGAAGCATGTTTTCTTGCTTCAACCGACCCCTTAGATTTCTGTGAGAAGGCAACCATAACTACCAATCAGTAACTTAGAAGCGACAATTTTGACCCATTTACTTATGAATGGGTCGATTCAGATTGAGTTTGCATCTCAAATGGTCGAATAAAAAGTTTTAGCTAAAAGGCCAAGGGGTCAAATAGAGGAAGGTAGCCCAAAGTCTAGTGCGTACAACTTCTTAACTCGTTTTATTCAAGGATTTAGATTACTATTACTTGATAATACTGTTTCCCTAATAATAATTTTCAGATTAACTATTTCAAAATAACGAACAGAAAAGTATTTGCGGTTCAATGCAACCCCCTGGGCTAGTTTGTGAGATGTTACCCGACCTGCCCATCTGGCTACCAACAAGTATAATCTTGCTTTTAAGCATGATTTTTTATTGATTAGGCGAGTTACTTATATCCTTGTGTCTTAATGTGGGTCCCATCTAATTCTCATTTTATCACTATATGGGATCCACAATCTGACAATCATAGTTTTGTTAAACAAAAAAGTTCATAGCGTATAATGCGGTCATCAGAATTTAGAACCTTGATTGCAGCCACTCTTTGAGCATGGAGTTTGGGATCGCCATGGATGATTTTCATTCTATTGGTAAATAGACCGGTTTTGGCATTAAGGCTCTGCAATTACCCAACTAAAAATACCAGATTAAGTTCATGATCTGGACATTTTGAACCATGCTTATTTTTAAATTTGATTAAATATAAATGGAAAGAAACAAACTTGCTTTCAAAGATCTACTAATCTTCAAACCAACTTCCGGAGATGGAGACTGGTATACACGCTTCGATTTTTTCCTTGCCGCTAAAGTTATTTCAAGATTGTCCACTTCATCGTCTTCCTTTACTTTGAATGGAGAACTGCAGGCAAGAAATTTCATGACAATAGACACATAACAGTAACGAGCTATATATTTAATAGAGCAATTTAAACCCATCCCCTTAAGAAGGGTTGCATTTACTTCTAATGGGTCAAGTGAGTAAAGTCAGTAAACCTTATAACTTTTTTAAAAAGTGGACATATTCCAATTATATATAATCAAATGTTTAAAGAGTGTAAAAACATAGTTTACAGTTCAACCCAACCTGTTTCGACTTGTACTTAGAACCGACCCTTTTCAACATATCCGTTACCCAACCTGCCCATCTTGCCACCTCTATAGAAAATTACTGTAATATGTAAAGTCATAGCAAGATTGAAGATGATACATTGAACGGGCTTTTTCCCACGGCCGTTCATCGATGGACTCTTCCCAGATTACGCATTCTCCCAAGCATTGATGACATGTAACCATACCCTGCGATAATCCAGTTTCCGGTGGGGTTAAGTAGAAGACACAAAACTCAGCATAGAGAAGACTTAACGTTATGGAACACTATGAAACAATATGTCATAGTACAAAACTGTAAAAGTTACATAAGAATTATCCAGTGACGTCACATCATCCAAGGGTTAGCTACGCACAGCTGGATGATTGATCGCATTCCACAATAGAAAAATAAAGAAAATTGATACCTTGCCATTACATTGTGAACAATCTAATCGTGATCTTTCAATGCCACACATTCTGCAAGGGGTGTAACCCCTTCCCCTGCAACTAGGGCAAGGCAACTCTCTAATATACTGGCCATTCGGTCCAAACCATGACCTTGGTGCAGAACCACTTGAAATAGCTTTTCTGGAAATTGAAGTTACATATAAATGCTTCAAGGGACGAAGACTTATAAAGAGGGTGTATTAAGGTTTAACTTTCAAGATAGTCATTCTATTCTATTAGTAATTTAGTATAACGATGGCATTTTATTTGAAAAACCTGAAATTTTTACCCAATTTTTACAAACGGAATAGTTCTATTCAGAGCTAAAGTTAAAGCACAATGGTGTCAAATATTCAAGATTTCTAAAGCTAAAGAGAATTAAAATAGTTGTAAGAGTATTTTACGCCTAAAACTTCAACGAATCCGAACTATATCATTCTCCTTACCAAGAAAATGTGGTAACATACAACATATACAAAACCAAAAATGTGATAATTTATCACATAGAAAAATGGTAAGTAGAGATATTTCATATCAAAATTGACTAGAATCATAAACTTAACGATTACACAAGTTAGGCCAACTAGATAAGAAAGACCTGGGCTGCAAATCTGCTGAAACTCCAAAGAGATCTTCTGAAGGATCATAACTTATCTGCAATCAATACAGATAAACTATTAACTATGACTATATATATATACATGTGTGTGCGTGTGTATATATATAGAGAGAGAGAGGGAGAGGGAGATTTTGGTTTGCCTGAGATTGTTTAGGATTAGGTGGAGGTGAGATGGAATCATCCTTGAAAGAAGAAACAATTATTGAGGGTGTAAAACTGAAAGAATGCTTCTTTCTGTTCTTATTCCAATATGTGAGTGTCCAGTAGTATCTCAAGTTGTTGTTTTTGGTGTTTTTGGTGTTGTGGTTCCATTGAGGAACAACTGTTCTAAACATAGAGCATATGGATGATGTCATTGGATATGGATATGGATATAGATATAGATATAGATACAGATATAGAATGCAGGAAGAGGGAGTTGCAGAGCTGGATGAAGAAGAAGATTAAGTTGTTGAACACAAACATGAATATGTGGATGTAAATGAGACATGTGACATAAACAAAGTTTTTTTTTTTATGAGACTTAAATACTAATTATAGAAAGTTGCCACGTGTCAAAATTTTATTTTTCAACAAATTAAAAAAGATTTTTTTTATGCTTAATTACTTATAATAAATAACAATAACAATGAAAAAAAAAAAAAATTCAAAAAAATCAATATAGCTAAAAGTTCATCTTTTATATGTAGACAAGCTTGCATACAATTAGTTATCAAACTTTCATGATTTGAAGCAACCCACTTGGAGTATATAGCCAACAACAATGGCTTCCACCTCTTTATCCTCGGTCACAATGCTTAAGTCCAACTCATCAACCTTACTGCTGCGACCACCCTTGCCTCTGCTAACACCTTCACAAAGCCTACATGCCATGAATTACCATTCAAGAAACTTACCAACTCTTATGATATGATACCCAATAAGATATGAATCAAATAATTGAAACCTAAGACCACTAACAGCATTCTAAAAATTCTTAAATCCAGTGATGGATCCCACAAGCCATTGGACGGATGGTATAGTGCATCAGTGCCCATAACAACATCCAAGACCATACATATTCCCAAAAGGCGCCATCCATATCCGAGTCAACCGATAAATAAGAAGTAAACACAAGTACAGAACTTGATAAACACTAGCAAACTCTTTTCAAATCTAAACATTTTGTTCTTTTATCTTGTGCTTACTGTACTTAAAACACAAATCTTTTTTAATCTTTTTTGATCCATCTCATCTCTTAACTCTGCAACATCCTTCCACCTTCCCTCCCCAGCATATATATTCGGCAAAATCACAAACGGCATCAAGCTTTCAGGATCTTTATCCGCAAGTAATCTAGCCATTTCTTCTCCCATTTCCACATCAGAATGAAACTTACACGCACCAATCAAAGATTCAAGAACTGAACCCGAAACTTAAGGGATTTTCATCAATAGCTCCCTAGCTTCATCTATCCTACCAGACCTACCCAAAATATCTATCAAACAAGCATAATGCTCAGAATTTGGAACCAGTTTGTAATGTTTCATTAAATTAAAAAATTCCAAACCTTTATCGACTTTTCCAGTGTGACTACAAACAGATAAAACACAGTTAAAAGTTGAAGAATTTGGTTTTACATTCTCTCTTTGCATCCACTCAAACATATCAAATGCAGATTCACTCTCCCCATTTTTTCCATACCCAGATATCATAGCGTTCCAAATCACTGGATCTTTTGGTTTTGTCTCAAACTGGTCAAAAACAAAAGATGCCAACAAAGATTGACCACATTTCATGTACATATTAATAAGTGCAGTGGCGATAAACTCATCTTTATCAATACTAGTTCTAATAACATGTCCATGGATTTCTTTTCCACACGTTAATGCTGAGGTAGAAGCACAAGCTGATAATAAACTTGTTAAAGATTTCATACTCGGAGGTTCTCCTGTAGACTGCATTTTTCTAAAGAACAAGAATGCTTCATCTGTTTTTCCAAGATTTGAGAACCCGTTTATCATAGAATTCCATGTTGCTGAATCCGGTCTAAGTCCATTAGATGCTAACATCATAAACAAACCAATGGCGCCTTCAGTCTCTCCATTCATCATCATCCCCGATATCATTGAGTTCCATGTTATTAGACTCCTAACACCAATTAGTTCTTTAAAAACATTGTAACCCCAATGCCAATATCCGCATTTTGAATACATGTCTAAGAGTGCAGTTCCTACTAACACATCAAGTACTAAATCGACTTTAACAAGCAACCCATGAATCTGTCTCCCAAATCTTATACTCGTAAGATCAGAACAAGCAGATAAAACAGAAACAAACGTGACCATATTCGGTTTTTCATCTGACCATCTTAACATTTCTATAAACACTCTAAATACCCGTTGAGGATTCCCATTCTGCAACAAACCAGTAACAAACGCGTTATAACAAGCTACATTTTTCTCATGAATCCCTTTAAAAACAACCGATGCAACCCAAGTCTGCTTACAGCTAAAATACATCGTCACAAGTGACGTAGCTACATAAATATCCATTTCAACGCCAATCTTAACAGCCCAACAATGAACCTGCAGGCCATTTTTAACAACATTATCACAGCCAGACAACAAGCTAGAAACCGTGACCGAATCAGGTCTAACTCCATACTCACTAACACGTCTAAAAACATCAAAACATTTCTCGTAACACCCATTGTTTATAAACCCAGAAACAATAGCATTAATCAAAGTTATATTTGGTTGAGGCATTTCATCAAACACCTTAAGTGCATTGTCTAAAAAATGAAACTTCATATACATATCTGTAAGGGAAGTGGCTGTATATATATCGGTATTGAATCCTGTTTTTGTGAGATGGGCGTGAAGCATTTGGCCATGGGAAATTAGTTTTAGCTTTGAGCATGATTTAAGAAGGACTGGAAATGTGAATTTTGTAAGGGGGTGGGATTGAAAATGGAGATTTGAAAATAATTTAAGGGCTTCTTTGTAAAATCCTGTTGTAACTAATCTGGATAATTTTGTATTCATTTGGATTTGTAGAGAGTAGAGACTGATATTATATAGAGATACTCCTGTTGTAACTAATCGATTGGAACCCAATATTGTGTTTAAAAAAAATTCAAAAAAGTGATAAATTGAATAAAAAAAACAACAGGGGACCCACTGTCTTTTTTTCTACTCATTACTCATTATTTTTTTTTATTATTATTATTTTTTTTATCAGAAAATCTAACATACGTTGTCTTAACCGCTGGTTACTCGCTCACACTCTATTCATATAATATCTGTAAATATCTGCATACCTATACAAGATTCCCTCTCATCTCTCTTTCTTCCTCTCTCTGTCTCTATCCATATCTATACATCTCTCTCTCCATCTCTCCCCAATATATATATATATAAACAACTGTATGTATACTCATACTAACAACACGTCCGGTGGTTAGTTAGCAGCCGTACCGCCATCGAACTCTCTCTCTATCTCTCTCTGAAAACATATCTTATCGGATTTATTTCCTTCTACTTATCATCATCATCTCTCAAGTCTGAACTATACATACACTATACTTACACAGCTAACTCACACTCTAGGTATAATTCAACGCTTACGAATCGTTTTTTCATTTATTTATGTTTCATTTTTAGTTTTACTTTTTTGTTATGCTGTTGTTGTTATTGCCAATGATTTCTGAATTTGATTTAGTGATTATATGTATGCAAGTAACCTAATTATGGATCTAGGATAACACTCAAAAACTTCATTTTGATGTATTATAAGTCCATAAAACTATCATAATGTATAACTAATTATCATTATTTACACATTCATCCGTAAAAATCAAGAAAATCACACTTTTTGTTTTTTTCATCCAAGACTTGGATGCATAAAATAAAAAATGTGATTTTGTCAGTTTTTGACGTATCAATGTGTTGTTAAACACTTAAATAATGATAATTAGTTATACACTATGTTAGTTTTATGGACTTATAATGTCAAAATGAAGTTTTTAAGTGTTCACACAATGTTCTCCCTTTAAAGGTGAACTCTCTCTCTATATATAGGTTTTCGTATATATGTACTTGTTTCGGTTGTTAAAGTAGGAAGAGTGAGTTTTTGATGTAGGAAGTGCGGGGAGGATGATGCACCTACTTTTATACTTTGATGCACCTGACTTTACTCTTTGTTTGGTTATTGTAAAACAAGGATTAAAGTAAAACAAATAGGATAAGATCTTGTCCATTGGATCATGATAAAACTGATGCACGAAGATTTATAGAGCACAAGTATATACACTAATGCATGAAGATTTTCATGATGCACAATGATTTTCAGTTAAGAAAAAATGATTGTTTTATTTGTTTTACTTTAATAGTTATTTTATTTGAACCATAGCCTATATATGTTGATATTAATTAATGTATGTGTGTGTGTGTGTGTATGTTTGTGATATATTAAGCTTTTGAAATTTAAAATATAGGAACTAGGAAATGCGAATGATGCTCAAGTTAGAGCGTTTAGTCTAAAACTAGTAATTGAGTTGCTGAGCCGGATAGTGTATGCATCTGGAACATTTAGTGGTTCATTTTTCAATTCTATTATTTGTAGTTATACTTTTGTTAGGATTGCTGATAGTTATAATTTGGAAGGATGCTGTGAATTTGACTGAGTGATTATATTCATGTCACGTTAGTTTTAGGTATGGATTATGGAAGCAACTTAATTCATAATTATGTATTTAGGGTTTATACTTTATACTTACAGAAGAGGTTTTGATAACCTATTTCCGAACAGTTTCATAGGTGTTATATATGATGCATTCAGCTTTTGAATTTTGAAAGACATAAATTGGAGATCGTTGCTTAAGTAGAGTGCTTAGTCTGGAATAATTAGTAGTTAATGTTCATTTCACTTTGATTAGAATTTCTTATTGTGGTAATCTCAAACTATTGTGAACGGATTGAATGATTATATTCATGAATTTGTTAATTTTTTATACTTACGTATTAGCTTTTGATCACTTAACTCTGAACTTCTTGTTTTGTACTTTATATATTGTGCATTTACTTTTTGAAATTGGAGATGTAGGAAATGGAAGTTGTTGCTGTAGTTTAGAGCGTTCAGTCTAGAACTTGTAATCGACGCTGAGAATGTTTACTGCTGGAACATTTAGTAGTTAAGCACTTAAGCTTCATCTCTATGATTTGATGGTTTGGGAATATTGATTTAATTGCTTATTACTCTATATGTTTGGAAGGTAAATTGTAGATTAGCTTATTATGCTTGATAGTTTTTAAAATTTTTAGCTGGCCATACTGTTTTCTTTTACTAATTCAGTGTGTGTTTGAAATATGAAGACACTTTAGTTTTACAGTTTTGAGTATTGTTTCTAAGTTGTTTATGAAATATGCAGGTGAGTACAATGTCAACTGCTGCAAGGAAGAGGCTGATGAGGGATTTCAAGAGGTTACAGCATGACCCTCCTGCAGGCATTAGTGGAGCACCCGAAGACAATAATATAATGGCATGGAATGCTGTGATATTTGGGTAACTAATAAATGATAACAAAAGTTTTCAGATTATTTTTATGAATTTCAGTATCTTTAATTCTTTATGTTACCTCTGCTTTCTTAATTCATACGGACTTGTATTGAAATGACGTGTACTATCTTTTCACTTCTTATTGCAGTCCGGATGATACTCCATGGGATGGAGGTATTTTCATTTCCGCTGTTCTCTTATTACTTGAGTAACATATCGGATTTCCAAACATTATTACTTATTTATGTGCATAAAAAACATAATTGGTGCTCTTTGTTGTATGATGATTGGTAATGCCTATCGAGATACTAGTGTGGTGGTGTTATATTTATCCTGATACGTCTTTTTGTTAAATTATCATTGGACTACTAGGTACATTCAAATTGGTGCTAAGTTTCTCAGAAGATTATCCAAATAAACCACCAGTTGTTCGGTTTGTTTCTCGTATGTTTCACCCAAACAGTAAGTACATATAAACTATACAAAGCTCCTTCATATCTTCACATTTATCTTTTGTCAATCTGCAGTCTGCACAACTGCACCCATAAAAAAAAACCTTTAAACACTAAAACCTTTCTATTTTCTGCCAATAATATATGCAATTTACCTACAGTTTATGCTGATGGAAGCATCTGCTTGGATATTTTACAAAATCAGTGGAGTCCTATCTATGATGTTGCTGCTATTCTTACTTCTGTCCAGGTATTTGTATTAGTAAACCCACATTCATCTGCTTTTGTTTATATCTTCTTTTATTGTCCGTGCATATGTGAACATTGTGATAAGACTAACAGGTTGTTTAATATTCCGTTTGGAAGTGATCATGCGCTTTTAAGTAATCAGAGTCAGATAGCAAATTGTCATAAAATGGGTTGTAACAGATAGTGTTTGAATATCTTTTTGTTTTTTTTTTGATACTTTTAATACTCTGATATTTAAATGTTTGAACGATTGGCATATTCTTATAATTGATGGAATTGATAGATAAGTTACCAAAAAGACATGTTTGTGAATGATAAAAAAAAAAGGGTTAGGTCTTGTGAAATGGGAGTACAAGTCTTCTCAATTTATGTTTAATAGAAGGGTTTGTACACTTAATCAGTTTCGTTGCAGCTTTTATGAAGCTGATGATTTGACTCAATTAATCAAAAGCATATTATGTTTATCCAAATATTAATAACTGATTGTTGTGACTTCAAGCCATGGTAATAAGATAGTTCCAAAATCCAAATTTAGAGTATTCTTTATTGTCCTTACATAATTGCATATATGAACATTATTGTAACTAGTAAGACTACCATCAATACTTTAAAATGAGAAACCATATCTTTGACGATCTTTAAAACATATTGTTTCATTCATGCTGATTTCTGTCTTGTGTTTTAATCATTTTGTTTTATTTAATGACAGTCATTGCTCAGTGACCCAAACCCAAACTCCCCTGCCAATTCAGAAGCTGCACGAATGTTTAGTGAAGCGAAACGTGATTACAACAGGAGAGTACGAGAGGTCGTTGAACAAAGCTGGACAGCTGACTAAACAAGTATGATGCTGTAACATCTTTCCTGCCCGGTTTGAGTGAGTTTTAGCTCAGATACTTTACAAAACCTCATTTGCTTGCATTACTTTCTGATTGAATTTGTGTACTTCATGTTCAAAACTCTCTCCATATTGCCACAGTTGTTTGCATTCTTTAACAATGGATAACGAACTTAGCAGCAGATTTGTGTTGTATGTATATGTATGTATTTGGATTGGACCAGATAACTTTCTGAAAAATGGCTTTGACTTTTTTGTTTTTCGTAGAGTACATAAGAAAGTATTGCTTTTGTAAAATGAACGATTTGGTACAGAAGTGAGGTTCTTTTTGTACGTATATCTCGACAAGTATCACATGTCTCATGGTTAGGCAGCAATTTAGATGGTTTATGTTTTATGTCATCATGTCAGATTGATATAATAAAAGAGTTGGCCAAGGAAATGAGGAATATGGGTAAAATAAGATTAAAAAAAGTCATCTGAAGGTTTACTTTTGAAAGTCAAAATATTTTAATCTAGGGAGTTAACATCTCTGCAAGTTTTTTAGTAACATAATGCGAGAGTATTGCTTTTATGTAACATTTTAAAGTTGACATCGTTTAATTGCAAATTCTGATTGAATCCAACTTATTAATTTCGATAACAACTTTGACGATTGATATAATATCAAAAAACTTAATGAAAAATCATTATTCCATTCCCATTCCCTACACAATGTACCAAAACTAAACCCGATATTTAAGCTTTTTCCACAAAGAAAGTGAATCAAGTTCCCAAATGATATCGAACTGAACATCTTTACAATTTTGTACTAAGGTTACCACTGCTATTCCAGCCTTCTTGAACTTGAACAGAATATTGCATGTTCCAAAGAACATCTTCAATCGATGGACGCACACTCACATCTTCATTAAGACAATTGATTGCTATTTGAACAGCGGTTTTCATGGACTCATAAGCATAAGTTCCCCTGATTGATGAATCTGCTGCCTCTTTGAGTCTGGTTGGTGACTCAGATAAACCAATCTCTAGCTGAAAATTTGCAACGCCGATTAGAAATAGAGGAGTTATTTTGGTTTAAGTGAGAAAGAGGGATTAAGATTATATCTTGATGAATTTACCTGGTTCTTGAGCTCGGTTATCTCATCCTCTGAGTTGACTGGTTTCCCTGTAATGAGTTGCAGGATGATGACTCCAAATTGATATATGTCATCTTTTTCTGGATTTATAGGCCTGCGAGATGAGAATTTACATGTTAGGGTATCATAATATATAAGCAGATGTGTAATGTGGCAAAATGGGCGGGTGGGATGGGTTGAGCAACAAGTTTGTATTGAAACGGGCCATCTTTAGTCCAAGTGAACCAGGCAGGGTGATGTTGGGTGGGAGACCCACAAACACCTTTTTGTCCATTTTAAAATATTTTTTATCTAATATGTTTATCAAGATTTCCAAAAAGTCTAAAATACAATACTGTTCCAAATTTCCAATGACAATCTAAAAGTTTTCATTAAAAAAACATTTTAGGAGGTTGTATGCATTAAGAAAGACTTTGGGCAACTTTCAACCCATTTGACCCATTCCCTTTCAGCCAAATTATCTGATTAGTAGACATTGCCATCTCTAAGGATATATTGGAGATATTTAGGGTCCAGAGCCATAGTTCCATATAAAAGAATTAAAGAGTGTCCAATGAAATTGAATCTCATACCTGTGAGAAACCGGGGAAGCGTCATGGCTGTTTAGAGGGCTCTCTGAACCTGCCTGCTGTTAGAAAATTAGACAATCTCGAGGTTAAATTATGTTTGATGGATCATAAATGCGATTTAAGTTTCAAGAATTTACCTTTGATGGTAATGAAATATTGTAACTACTGATTTTTGCGATAAGATTATCATCCAAAAGAACGCTTTCAATCTTCAAATCATTGCCAAAAATCCCGTGTTGAGTTCCAGTGTGTAAGAACTGAATTCCTCTAGCAATACCCATAGTGATTCCCATTCTGTGTGGCCACTTCAAGATTTCTTTCTTTCTCCAATCTGTAAAAAAACACCATTATCAGTAAGAAATATCTAAAGTTATAACAAAAAGTAGCTATCGTTATAATCAAAATTTTGAATTATTATCAGAATAATATTGTTATTGTGATCACAATTAACTACCAACTATTTAGACAAAATCACAAAATCCTGCAACCCAACCAGATTCAGCCCCTTTCAATAAAGACTAAAAACGACTTGTTTTGAACTTTACCCAACCCACCCAATTTTCCACATGTAGTAAGAGAGAATGTTTATAAAAGTAAATTAGTAATAGACTATACCTGTAAGATGATCTCTCAATGACCCATTTGACACACTTTCAAGAACAACAAAGACAGTGCTTCCTGAGTTGGGATGATCCACGTATGACACGATACAGTGACCAAGAACGCTCACTAGATGCCGATGTCTGAGCTTAGAGATCACTTCCATATGTTGTTGCACGGTTTGTGCTGAATGCTTTTGTTTTAACTTCAAACATTTTATAAGGACGGCCGTACCATCCTTTAACCACCCCTTATAAAGCTACAAACAGAAAGGAAATTTAAAAAATACGCTCAAAAAGAATGAATTGAATCGGATCAGATCAGATTAATTAAAAGAAACCCAAGAATGGAGCTGTTTACTTGTGCTTGAGATCCTTCTCCCACCAAATTCATAGAATCAAAGTTGTTTGTTGCTTCTTCAATTTCTTCAAGTGTGAATATGGTATATGGTGGTAGACCAAGTGCAGCTGTTCTCATAGTTTGCGGTCTACGCCCTGTAGAAACTGTATTTTTTGTTGGTAAAATTCGTCTATTTGCATATATATTTAATTCGAAAGTCAGCCAAGTGTATACAAATTATCAGCACCCCGTAAGTTATTTAACTTAATAATATACAACAGGTTATCACATAGTAAAGGTAATCAACAGTACGAATTAATATCTTAAAAGTATTTGAAAGTTTAGTTTTTTTCCCTCAAATGTTTCGAACATTCAAGAGTATTTCTGGAAAGAAAATAGTTACCCCAAACACACAAAAAGCAAAATGAAGTTGGTTAACTATATGTAATGCATTGGTTATATATTACAGCAAAAATGTTAAGAGGTCATATTGACCTGACCCAGACCATTTTGACTCGTACTAAGTTTATCTGGTTTGAACCCAAGTAAACCAGAATAGCATATGAAATTAATCAAAAAGAGTTTATACCATCTTTGGCTATCGAAGAAGGAGCACGAGCCGCATTTTTGTCGAAAGCAAAGCTATCAGATCTGTATTCTTTCACCCGTTTCGCCCCTCTTTTTCTATAAATACCCAATATTAGCAACCCAATCAATCCTGCAACTCCCACTATACCCCCAATGATACCAAGAACAAGTCCAAGCTTCACAGTATTCTCCTCTTTCTTGCTTTCACCGCTCTTTTTTGTAGGCATAACTGCTATTGCTTCTTTCTGGCAGAACTTCTTAGGATGTTGATACTTTGAGGTAGAATTCGTTAAACAATTCCACGTGCTAATAACCGTTCTATTCGCAGTGTTAGACCCGATACAAGATGGTAATTTCCCAATCAAAAGGTTATTAGAAACATCAACAAATCCTAGCTTAGTGGTACATGTTAAGTTTGTAGGCATTGCTCCACTGAATTGATTGTTGGCTAAATTGATATACTTAATCGAGGAGAGTGAAAACAAAACCGTAGGAACGGGACCCACGAGTTTATTCAAAGATAGATCAAGTCTTTCAAGATGAACAAACTTCACAAAATCTGTTGGGATTTGATTCCTAATGGAATTGTTTCTCAATGTAATTGACACAAGATTGTAACTTAAAGAAGGATACTTAGGCCCTAAATGATTACTACCCAAATCAAGTATTTCAAGATTTTGTAACCCCTTTAGATCTAACACACTTCCATTCAACAAATTATTCGACATATCGAAAATGGTCAAATTCTTGATTGTTGAAACAGAAGATGGGATTTCACCACTAATGAAATTTGAGCTAAAGTTCATAACTTCAAGTGACCAAAACCTATCAACCTTAGGTGGCAATGGACCCCATAAGCCTAGAGACACAAGTGTCAATTTCTTCAAAGTTGAAAGCTTTGTAAGGGCAGTAAAGAAAGAATCAATGGAAAAACTTGTAGAAAGTTTTGGGCTTGTTTTGTTTCCAACAATAGTTAGTTCAGTGATATGATTACCTGAACAAACAATCACAAGATTTGGTGTTGATGGAAGAAAACAAAAGTTTGTCCAATTAGACCATCCTTGTAAAGCTGGTGGATACTCAAGTTTTTGTTGGACTTGAAACAAGATTCTTGAATCACCTGAATTTAGTTGTGCAATAGAACATGGTAGTAACAAAATGAAGGATAATATAGCTAAAACTATGAAGTTTTCTGCCATACTTGCTATAGTTAAATGACACACAAATCTTAAAACTTAAAATCCATGAATCTTGATTTGTATAGTTTGGACCCTTTTTAGAGATTTGTGCAATGAATGAAGAAGTTAATGCAAATGAACATGTGTAAGAATAAGGACTTTAATGTTCGATGGAGATATAATAGATAACTGACTTATTATTATTGGTCTTTTTAAGTTACAAAAATGATTTAAGACAAGTGTATGGAAAAGATTGAAACTTTTTTGCATGAAAGTTTGGTTTGATTAACAAAGAAATGGAAAATGATTGGAAAGTAAAAAACTTTTTAAGAATGATGGAAAAGTGAGGTGGGAAGATGTAGTAGTGTTGGAGATTCTAAAAGCCAACATGGCTTGTTCTAAGGTCTATCTGTATTTTCATATATTTTAAAAGATAAGAATATTTTATTCAGTCGGTTGCAGAAGGAATTTTTTTTTTTTTTTTAACAACTTGTTTTGGATTCTTTCGAACAGTATGTATCTTGGATTACAGTGACATTTTATTAAATAAACTATGGGGAAAGGTTATGTAAAGCATGCAGTACCTATCTTAGGTAAAGTAAGGGGGGATTATGTATAATTCAGGGGGGGTTTATGTAAAATTCAGGGGGGCTGTGTATGTTTATCTAATTCAAAGGTTTAATTTGTAACTTTTTTTAAAGTGGCAGTACGTAAGCTTAAGTAAAGTTTGAAGTACGGATCATTTTCCCATAAACTATATATAAAATTTAATAATCTATAAAGGATTTACCAATGATCATATATTAGTAAATAGAGTTTTCGAAAGGGTATTACACCTACACGTTTCTCACACGGTTAAAAATGAGCCATTTCTTAGATCGACATCACATTTACGTGAACCTTTTTCTTTCATTTTTATATTGTTTATGTACTTAGTATGTGTAAAATCCTCTGTTGAGCGATAAAAGTTAATAATTTTATTAATCATAATCTTTAGAATTATAGTTAACTAGAAATGTACCCGCGTGATGCGCGGTCTCGGATGATTTAAAAAAATAAAATAAATTATAGTGTATATAAAATTCGTAAACTTCATTCAGTACATGCATCAAAATGTGATGGTGGTTGGCAGCCGGCTTTGCCGACTGCCAGTCCTAGATTGCATAAAACACGGATATATAAAAAAATGTGTTTGTTATTATTGTTAGAATATTTAAAATGGATTATTTATATTAATATAAAAATAATATATAGTTAATTAATATATAAATAATATAAATATAAATTTTAAATGATAGTAAATGATATGATAAATAAGAAAATGTTTAAAAATTTTAAAAATTAAGACACCATCCATTTGATTTATAATATAGTACAGACACGGGATAAAACATTGTATATAAAATGATCTGTCTCTTAAAAATAAGTTCCAACCACCGTGATGTACAATATTGACAAGTTACGTACCCATCAGGTTATGCATCTGAAAAATTTATCATCATAGTACAATGAACTAGTAGCAAAAAAAAATACTTCGTAAATTTATCATCTTAAAAACGTAGGTGTGTTTGTTGATATATGGAAACCTTTGTCCAAAACAATACTCATAAAACAAAAGAGTTGCTTTTTAATTTTAATGTATATTTAAATGTTATATGCTAAATTTTTCTTTACTTTTTTTTTTTAACAGCAAGAAAATGTTATATATATCTTAATATTAATTAAAAAAAAATACTACTATTTTAAAACTCAATTAATAAATGAACAGCTTTTATTTTTCAATTGATCAACCAAAAGTTTTGATTTACCTAAAAATAAACTTTTCTATTTAAAAAATTTTAATTTATATAAATTAAAATAGGGTTGTACTTCAAAATGTAAGCAACTTATCTCGTTTTGTCATTGTGGGTATGCAACTTTAATCTTGTCCATTGTATGTAAGTAACTTGTTATTTTGATCGAATCATGTAAAAATGTATACGTGACAATCATATGAGCTGCCACGT
>JAOEHQ010011466.1:0-16248 GCA_025447715.1 Asclepias incarnata
GGTGTGTCTTGGAGAGAGAAAGCTGATGTGGCAGTGAGGATGAGGAGATGATGGCGTCAGGATAGGAAGGGGCCTTATATCTTATTGTTTGTTCTCGAATCTCGAATCTCATTTATAATCATGAATGTATTAACTTTATAGTTAAAAACTTAATTTAACTAAGTTTCTTGGACTCGTGAAACTTGAATAGTTTGCTTGATTCGAATAACTAAACGAATTTTTGAAAGAGTTAAGCCAAGCCAAATATTAAAATATTAAGCTCAGCTTGTGAAACTAAAATGGATTACTAAGTTTGTATTTGAGTTCGACTCGAGTTCAAAAATTATTATACTCGAACTCGATTTAAACAAGCTGAAACTCGAGTAGCTTATTAAAACTTCAACTCGTTTACACCCCTAGTTGCATACACGATAGATCACAACCACCCTCTATTTGGATACCGCTATCAAAAAAAAAACTTGATCCATTTAGCTCGGATCAACGTAATACTTTTGATATCATACGCACACATGTGAAATGGAGTTATGTGTGTGTCCTTATTGGTTGGAAGGTTAAACCTTTGTTGTCCAAGAAAGGGCATACAAAAGTTAAAATATCTCTTTTGGTTAAACAATTTTCTATGGCTAAAATGGTGGGAAGGTTGGGGTTTAATGGATTTTTAAAGTTAAATAATTATAAGTAATTAATAAACTTCTTAAATACTTCATGTGTTACCTTGTTAATCTTATCCTGAATATTTAAACAAAGTTTAACATGTTTATATTTTTTACAGTTAACTAATTATAAGTGATTAATAAACTTCTTAACTACTTCATGTGTTACCTTGATTTAATCTTATCCTGAATATCTAAGCAAAGTTTCACAACTGAATTGACTTGTAGATTGATTTACAAAAATGTTACAAGACTCCAAAACTATCCTGAATGGCAGTGGGGAATCTTGAGAAAAGTCATGGAGGGGGCGAAAGTCACGGAAGGGGCCGAATGTCGTTGAGTTCAAGAAATAATACTAAGAAAAATAATTTTTCGAACGACATACGGATATAATAGCACTACGGAGCGAAAAAACGGAGGGGTCGGGGGGGCCCCGGGCCCTTGAATAGATCCGCCAATGCTGAATGAACCATTATAACAATTTGTGTATTTTACGTGTTAAGCACATTCAATGATTGGTTGTGCCTTTTAGGTCACGAGTTTTTGTGGGTTCACGATTTATGCCTAAACGTTGTTGTTGATGCAATTTAGCATTCACAATGTATGGTGATAAATAGCAAATCCATGACCGAAAACCATCTGTTTCACAAAATATTTACACATGATTCATTTTTTTCCTTTAACGTAGCGCATTTTAAAATATTTATATTTTTTGACGAAATTTACACTACACCAAAAAAAAGGTCATGTGGTTAACATGCACCTTCACGTACTCCCTTGGGTCCGCCTGTGATAACCAAATCATTTACCAAAAGTCTCGCCATTCCTCCATGTATACAAACTTCATAAATTGCTCAAATTCAAATAAAAGACATCGTCTAATAAGAAAAAAAATTCATTTCTATCAACCATTTTACACTCACAATAAAATCCATGTCCCCTTACTAGTTTACAAACAAAAATATTATCACTATCAAATTCACTTTAGACTTAAGAGTGAGTATTCTGGTTCAAATAAAACAATCTTTTTTAATTAACAAAAAATTGTTGTGCATCATGAAAATCTTTGTGTATCAATGTATATACGTGTAATCTCTGAATCTTCGTGCATCAATTTTATCATGATCCAATAGTCAAGATCTTATCTTATTTGTTTTACTTTGATACTTTTTTTACAATAACCAGACACTAGAGGTATATCCCATGTGATACGCAGGGTTGCCGATAGAATTTTTTTCCGATATTATTAAAACGCGAAATTGTTGATAGAAATTTTATACAATAAATGTTATTAAATGATGAATTACTGTTGATAGAAATTTTATACAATAAGTGTTATTAAATGATGAATTACTACAATCAATTAGTAAATCAAAAATTTTCTACCATTTTCACCTACCATACCACTTTACCATTTTGAAAGAGTTCATAATTGGATTACTCCAAAACTTACTTTGTAGTAAGTTTTAAACCAAATCAAATACAGTGGTAATAAAATAAATTTAAACTATAACTTGTTCATAACTCAAAATCCATAAATAAAAACACTAAAGATCATCGTCATCATCACCTGTTGAGATTAAAAATGCATCTTTAAACACTTGCTTATAATAAAAAAAACTCAAAACCTTCTAGAAGGCGATCATTCTTGCCCATCTTTCTTAAGTGAAACGTGAATAACAAAAGCATCTTTATATGCAATGTCAAGTATTCATCCTAAAAAAAAATCTTTACAGAACAATCTGTCAAGTTTTAAGGTGTTTCTTAACATAGATATAAACAACTCTATCCAGATTTGGTTTTAATCATGTAAACTTCCTAAACAATTCAAGAATACACCTATTCAAAATTTGGTTTTTAGAGAGAAAATTAGAGAGAAAAATGTTTGTGTGAGTTTTTATTTTATCAAAAATGAAGAAACAAAATTGGAAATTAAATATAAAGGGGGGAAAGGTAGGGCTCTCTCCTTCCAGATTTTCTTACAATTTTAGTCCTTTTTGACTACCGAGCGAATAATGAACGTCATGAAAATAACTCGACTGGTTTTTATGAAACACTTTTAATTACGAACGCAAAGAGTGGTCACATGTCACTATTTGATTTACAAAAGTACTTTAAATTATCTTTTTAACTTTAAATGGCATTGCTAAAAAACGTCTAATCGTCGTTGTAGTCTAACTCTCGCGCTAGCTCACTAAACTAGAACTAGAATACATGAACGACTATGAATTAGAAGTATGAATGAACAGGACACTCAGGCGACGGATGTCACATCCATCATCAAGTCTCTTTACCAAAGAAAGATTAAAAAAAAAAATGTAAGAAGATTTTAAAAAGTTTATAGATTGAAAGACATAATCATCTAACAAGTTTGTAAATCAAAAAGGCTTTGATATCAACCTTAAGAGGTCAGAAAATCAGTCCTTGGAGGATGTTCTTACGAGCTAAAGAACCTCCAAGAACTCCAAGCTTGTACCACCTTTGTTCCTTTACTTGTTGATGACCAAACAATATTATTATTAAGCTTTTTAATCAAGATTTTTTGGTGTTTTACCTCCACTGTTGGCTGCCATTTTTAAAGAAAAAGAGAGAGAAAAGATGTGTTTTTTTTTGAGTTGAAATGAAGTGTGAGAGTTGTGTGTGAAAAGAGGTAAGGTATATATTGAAAGTTGGAGTGTAAAAATGCTAGTGAATGGTGATTGGTCCATGGCTTTATGATGGCCGAATTTTGTCTTCAATATTCAATAGGTTATATATTTTCTCTTATAAAATTTATGTACTTGAATTGAATTGTATGTTAGGTTCATTTGAGTATGGGTAGTATAGATTTTGTGTAAGTATCTTATATATTTGGTTATTGGTTATTTGGTTTCATTGGTTTTGAAAAATGTAAGTATATACACATGTGTGTAGTCGTGTGTATATATATATATATATATATATATAGGTATGTATCCAATTACAATTTGGTTGTATTAAATTCAGTTGGAAGTAATTTATATTTTTATACATACTTATAGTTTTAAAGCTTATAAACTTTACAAGTTAATTATTTACCTATTTATCTATATACATTGCATTTTATGTTATAAGTGTTGTAATCTTATTACATTATAATTGTATTTATACTTTTTGTTGGACAAATTTAGATTAGCTTGCTATGTTTTACTTTTGATAGTCCATAGTTTATAGTTACATTAATTTTGAACCATTTTAGTTTAGCATTTCTAAGATAACTAGTCATTTAGGGGTTTTCTAGTAAGACTAATGACTAAGTATCACTTCTATTTGACATCTAAGGGTGTAACCTCTAATGGATCATCTAAAAGTTAATGTCTAAATAAATAAATAAATAAAAATATTCTAGTCAGGATTTTGTGGGTTGTTACATCTTATAAATTATCATACGCATGTCAAACATTTAACACACATCATCATACATCAACCATCATAATGCAATAGGAAGATCACATTCCTACATGTGCCTAGCAACCTCAATCATCTCGTCAAGCATCAAAATCATCTTAATCATCTCAATCGTCAACAACAATAAGTAATAGGAATATCATATCCCTATATGTTCCTAGCAACATCATCAAACGTCAACAACAATAGGTTATGCCACAACAAAGCCAAGTAACTTACGTCACTTGTTAACAACTACATAGAATGTGTGAAGGCGGTCAAGTGACCCTTAGGGTACCTCACACCCGACATGATGAGTTAACCTTTCGGGATCCATCGACGTCGTTACAAATAGGCATAATTAAATCCATGAGTAAGCCGTTACACGAGAGTGGCCAGCCTACGCCACCCGACGAACTCCAACAACAGACTGAGTCGTGGGGGAGTTATCATGAATACCCCACACGACAACAACGACAACACACTAACCCCCGTAGGAGCTAGCATTGGTTAAGCTTAACACTTTCAACGATAATTTATACTCGAGTATCAACAACAACAACAATACAACAACAACAACTTTCAGGGCCCTTAACGTGTACGTGACATGGCAATCCTACCAAGTCTAGTGTACTATATGCACAAGCAAAACAATCAACAATCGAGTAATCATAACATCATTTCAATCATCAACCATACTATCATAACAACATATCAACCATCTAAGTCATCATAGTAAGCATATGGTAATAACCAATGTTAACTAAGGCAAAACATGCATAATCAACATCCATAAGACCTCCCATATGTTCCCATAACCCAACATACGCATGAGAAGTCTTAACAATCATTTATTATGCAAATCGTCTTTATGTTATGTCCCTTGTGATAAAAAGGTAGTTATCTTACCTCACCGAGCTCCACAAACAACTATGAATGGTTTACCGTGCTTGGTATGTGTCTTGACAACCTAGATCAAACATATGATCAACATATAAGTAATAACATCACACCACTCTGATTATTCAAAGATTATGATTAGCATGAAGTCGAAACATCATGGACTCACACAAACAACTCCACAATAAAGTCTGACGGATTCAGCAATGCGTCTGTCAAAATCAACGTTTTTCACAAACCTTCACTCAATTAATTAACAAACTACTTTACAACCCTAAAGCGAACCTTTTTATCTAACAATAGCCGTTGGAATCACCTCAATATGATTTTTTATTATTTTTCTATGAATTTTTAAAAACAGACTTGCTGCACTCGTCAATAATCTGACAACTTTTGGAAATCACTATATTTGACCCATTTCGAAGCAAAATCAAATAAAACTTTGTTCTTGATGAATTTAGTAGACACATAGAGGTTTCCATAAATGTAAGGCTTGACTCTTGAAGTGTCATGATAAATTTTATATGATTTTTGCAAAATAGGCTTTCTGCATTCGTCTAGTTATTGACCAATTTTGAAAATTAGCATTTTTGACTCATTTCAAAACAAAATCAGGAAAAATTTCTAC
Source organism: Asclepias incarnata (assembly GCA_025447715.1). Taxonomy (NCBI): domain Eukaryota; kingdom Viridiplantae; phylum Streptophyta; class Magnoliopsida; order Gentianales; family Apocynaceae; genus Asclepias; species Asclepias incarnata. The sequence goes on from JAOEHQ010011466.1 coordinate 5,587, forward strand.
TAGTAGAATTTAGAGGACACTTGGGGATTTCTAAAAATCTAAGATTCATTAGCTAATGATTTTATATGAATGAGATACGATTTTTACAAGATGACTTAAATTTCAGACCTTCAAACCCTTTTTGTTTTACAAGCATTTTGATCATCAAACAATTATACTCAAACACCACGACCTCCAGATCATATAAGCACATCAAAAAAGGCCAATTTATGGTATATAACCATCAATTATTCCAGAAATTGATTACACACAAGATTGAATTATTGGGATCACCCAATAACGCTATTTTCGACTACAACCAACCATCTATCAAACCTTTAGAATTTGGACCAGAAATGGGCATCATCTATGATTAATAAAACCTCAATATAACCTGGAGAAAATGATACTATACCTGAAGGGAATCTCAAGATACCAATTGATTGCTACAACGATTACCGGTTGACCGGAAATCACCGATTCTAGACACAAAACGTAGTAAATCAATTATTAATCGATTAAGACCAGAGGTGAACGAAATTAATAGATGAAAATGATCAACAATTGATAAGTATTACAATAAATACCTTGATGGATGAATATAAGATCGAAAACAAGCCCTAAATCACTCTGAATCGACCCGAAATTGATGGAAAAACAAGAGGAAGGATATGGAGGCACACACCCTTTTTTCACACACAAGAAATTTGGAGAATGAGAAGGTTTTAGGGTGGTCTAACCCTAATTAAACGTGGACCCAAAATCTAAATGACCAAAATGCCCTTTAACTTAAATGTAACGACCGTTAACGCTCTAACTAATGAACCGGAAACTAACACGACCAAACGAGCACTTAATGGTAAACCGGCAAACATAATAACACCTCATAATCAATAACAACTAAATAAAGCATCACATTGACTATCTAATTAATAACAATTAATTATTTAGCAATTTAAGCGATTAATGGCGTCAAAAATCAACTAACGGTCAAGCCAAAGAAATTGACGATTGACCAACGAAAAAGTCAAAGTCTAAGATAAAAATGTTTAGGATGTTACATATATAAACCAACAAACAAAATAAATGATTGTTAGTGAACAACTTAACGAACAAACAAAACATATATTCGTGTTTATTTGTTTAATTAAATGAACAAGAAATATTGTTCGTGTTCGTTTATTTATTAAAATAAATAACCATAAACAAACTTCTCGACCAAAAATTTCACGAACCTGTTCGTGAACGTTCTGTTCGTTTATAGCCCTACAAGTTAGTGTAAATTTCATTTGGAGTTCAAGATATTGGAGTATATAGAGTAATGATACATAGGCCATATGTCTAAAGATGTCTAATCAATTCAATTATTGACACATAGATTATAATCATTCTCTTTTTTAATTTTCACATTTAATCTGTTATTTGTCAAGATTAGATTTTTAGGCATATTTGTAGGCCTATCAAATTAGTCACATTTATCATTTTTTTAATGGATAGACTTTAGAGATAAAATTTTTGGAGGGGGGTATTCTCGAAGATATTTTATTTTCTGCAAATTTGAAAATGAAGAAATAAAGATGGGCGAAAATAGTTTAAGTGTCATTCTAGGCTAAGGACCTCCTAAACTGAGGAGATATAATACTTCAAAATATGCATGGTTTAAATCAATTAATATAAACTACACCAGTTATATATGTAAATTCATAGCGAATTAAGCTTATTATAAAATTAATTAGCAAAGCAACTTAAGACATAATAATAATAATAATAATAAGCCTTGATGGACGACAAAAAAAAAGTTCGTAGAAAGATGTTTCAAAACGATTGTTAAAGTTCTCACTTCTCAAAAGAAATATAGATCTATTAGTATAAAACAGGCCTTACTTAAATTGTCTTTACGTTGTACTAAAAAAATAACTTTTATAATCTGTTAGGATTAATTTTTTTCCATACAACTAAACAACAAATAGTGTTATGGATCGTCCGACTTGACTCATTCGTTGAAACATATTTTAAAGATTTTTGAAATGACACATTCGTTAAAACATATTTTAAAGATTTTTTGAAATGATACAATTCAAAACATCTGCAGGTCATTAATATCTTTATTTACGCTCAAAGTATAAATGTTATAGTGAAGAAAAATAAATTTAAACGATAAAGTTTTTTATTTTTATATATTGAAAACTATAGAAGAATTATGCTTAAATACAAAATAAATGTTGGATATGCAAATATATAATTTGTATGCACACATGCTATCTTGCTTTTGTATATTATATATAGTTTTTGTTTTTTAATTATTTTTTGTTTTGCTTTTGCTTTTGTTTTTGTTTTTGTTTTTGAAATACATCATTTATAGATGGTTTTTTGTTGTCAATTTATAATAATAAAAAATATAATTTATAGTGATATAAATAAATGTGATGATATTTAATATTAATTTATAATATAAATATTGTTTAATTTAAATAGATACCATGTAGCATTGTTTATGTATCTTTTTACAAATAATCAAATTGCATATTATATATTGATAGATAGATAACAAGTCTTTGGTTCTCATAAGTTGCTGATGTCGACACACATGCATGTGTCTGATGTCGACAAATATACGTATACGTCCATATGTATATGCGTGTATAAAAAAGGTTAATGGTTTGATTGTCACATCTTCACTCAATTTAAGTCTTATATTTATACTTGTCTAAATCTGTACTAATACTAATATACAATGCTTAATCTTCTATAGAATAATTCGTATAATTCATATTAGACTTTAACTCGTGTGGGTATACAAACATGTGTATGATAATAATTTATAAATATTTAAATTACTAATAAATCATATTATATTTGATTTTTTCTGTATAAAATATTTTGGATTATATATGATTTTTATTTGCTACATTACATATGATTTACTAATAAATCATATTATATATGATTTTTTTGAGCTATTATTCCAGTCGTTTCTACAACGATTTCAGGCCCAATTAGTTGACTCTCACCGATTTCGCCCAAACAATAGGTGATCGACACTTTCCTCCATACAAAGCCTCAAACGGAGCAAATGAATTGTATGCTCGCGTGGTAACTGTTATTATAGGAGAATTCGATCAACGGGAGATGGGTATCCCAATTACCACCAAAGTCAATCACGCAAGCCCTTAACATATCTTCAAGCGTTTGAATCGTGCGTTCACTTTGACCGTCCGTCTGAGGATGAAACATGGTACTCATATCAAGTTGTGTGTCCATCGCTTTCTGAAATGCCTTTCAAAAATTTGACGTAAAATGAGTGTCTCTGTCAGAGATAATGGACACCGATACACCATGCTTTGCCACAATCTCTTTGATATACAATCGAGCCATAGTATCAAATTTGTCATTCTCACAAATGGCTAAGAAGTGAGCCGACTTAGTTAATCGATCAACAATCACCCAAATGGTGTCGTGCCCACTACTAGTTCGGGATAGCTTCGTTATGAAGTCCATGGCAATTCGTTCCCATTTCCATTCCGGTATCACTGGTTGACCCAACAACCCTGGAGGCCTTCGATGCTCAGCCTTTACTTACAAACAAGTGAGACACTCGCTAACATACTTAGCTATGTCATTTTTCACCCCGGGCCACCAATACAAATCTCTCAAATCAAAGTACATTTTATCTGAACTTGGATGCACCGAATATCTCGATCTATGTGCTTCGTCCATCAGTAGTGTTCGTAAGCCACCAAACACTAGAACCCAGATTCTGTCAACAAAATATAGACCGTTGTTTTCCTTTCGTTCAAATTGTTGCTCTAGCCCAAGAAGTTCTTCATTCAATTTCCTGGTAAAACTGCTTCCAATTGTGCCTCGATGATTCTATCACGGATACTTCGTTGCACAGTCACACTCATAGCTCTAACTCGTCTTGGCTTAACCCGTTACTTTCTACTCAAGGCGTCCGCAACCACATTCGCTTTGCCCGGATGATAGCGAATCTCACAATCGTAGTTACTAAATAGTTCTAGCCATCTATGTTGCCTCATGTTCAAGTCACTTTGATCGAAAATATGTTGAAGACTTTTGTGGTCGGTGTAGATCACACTCTTGGTGCGATACAGGTAGGGCCTCCAACATTTCAAAACAAAGACCACTGCTCCCAATTCCAAATCATGGGTGGGATAGTTCTTCTCGTGCACCTTTAACTCCCTGGATGCATAAGCAATCACATTGCCCCTTTGCATTAACACACATCCCAACCCTTGACCCGAGGCATCACAATATACCACAAAATCGTCCGATCCTTCCAGGAGACCCAAAATAGGTGCGTTACACAACTTGTCCTTCAACGTCTGAAATGCCTATTCCTGTTTCTCACCCCATTCAAACGTCCTGTCTTTCTAGGGAGTGAGGGGTTGTGCTACCCTCGAGAAGTTCTCAATGAATCTTCGATAGTAACCCGCCAAACCAAGAAACTGTCAAATCACTGTTGGTGTCTCTGGCCGTCTCCAGTTCTTCACCGAATCAATCTTGCTAGGACCTACATGAATGTAATTTTTGTTTACCACGTGCGCAAGAAAATGGACTTCTTCCAACCAAAACTCGCACTTGGAGAATTTATCATAAAGCTTCTCCGCTGTAAGTAGTTCAAGAACCCTTCTCAAATGTTCTGAGTGTTCTTCCTTTGATTTAGAATAGACGAGAATATCATCGATGAAAACAATAACAAATTTATCCAGAATCTGCTCCAGAATCAAATAATACCGTGGCATATTGATTGTTCAGAAGAAAAATACCTTTCACTACATTCGGATCGTTGTGGGCCTCAGCTGCATTGATTGCAAAGACTTTTCACCTTGGTTGTTGTTCTTGTTGACCACGATTCTGATTTGGACCCACTATTTGAAGTTGATTCGGGTGTACCGCTAATTTCACTTGTTGACAAACCCATTGAGGACATGCATTCCTGAAGTGGTCGGTGCTACCACACTGAAAACATGCTCGGTTGCCCTGTGGATTCCTCTCATTCAAAGGGGCCACATTGAGCGGGGAAACCGATCTACCTCTATCTCTACAATCCTTAGCCAAATGTCCCATCCGGTTGTAATTAAAACAAGCCCCACATTGCGAAGTTGTGGGATGCTGAAGATTACACCATGCACACAAGGGATGTTGCCCAACATATCCCTTCTTTTCAGTCTCAGTCGCCGCAAACACTTTATCCTTGTTCTGGCGCTTGTTATCAAATCTCCTAACTTTCTTGGTGCCACTAGTTTGACCCGCATCCTTTCTTTTGTTTACCGTCTTGGTCAACACCCCACTACGAACTAACTCCTCGGTCACACTTTCCGTTCGGTTTATTGCTTCCAAAAGAGTAGTTGGCATTAGAGAAGAAACCAACACTCGAACTTGAGGATTCAACCCAAGGATGTACTTCTTAATCTTCTTCAGTTCGGGAGTTACCAAATGAGGTATAAGTCTAGCCAACTCATGAAATCCGCTAGTATACCCGACATAATCCGCGCCCTCTATTTGTTGCTGAGTGAACTCAAGTTGTAGCTTTTATAGCCCGTAAGCCGGATAATACTTTGTGTGCATCAGGCTTTTGAATTCACCCCAAGACATATCTAAAGATGCATATCTTCCTCTGGCCTCAACTTCCGAGTTCCACCAACTAAGTGCATCAGAAGTGAATACACCGGTGGCATAATTGGTTCTCTGATAGTGGGTGCAATTGCTCCTTGATATCACGGCTTCAAATTTTCTCTAACCATTGAATACATGCAACTGCTCCACCTTTACCATCAAACTCCGATGGACCACGGTTCTTGAAGTCTTTTTAGGTACAACCTTGTCGGTACCCCTTATTTTCTCTTTGAGGATTAGGCCCGACATTGTTTTCATTCTCAACGTTTTCCCCATCCTTACCATTACCTCATTGATCACCTGGAGCTCCCATGGCACCAGCTTGTTCACCGTTAACACCACCTTGTGCCCCATTGTTACCTTCCATAGCTGCGGGTGATTTGTGCCACTAGTATGGGCATAAGAGCAGTGAGTGCCTGATTAGTCACAGCGGTCAAATCTGGGAGGTTATTCGCTTTTGGTGCTTGTTTACCACCCCCTCGGCCTCTACCACGTCCACGACCACGACATCCTCCACGGCCACCCATGTTTGCTCTTGTTCTAGCCATTTTTGAACACACGCGTTAAGTTACTAAGTTAATCTCAAACTCGTACAAAATCACTCCCAACAGTTCCTTATTATGACTATGCGAATGTTACTTAGCGTACTAGTTCACATAGTATTTCATAGTAGCTCATAACATCTCATACCATGCTAGAAAATTTTTCCAAGTAAAGGTTCACATCGTTCAAACTCATCAATCACCATACCATAACGAAAAAAAGTATAACACAATTATAGTTAAAGTATGGTCCAAGTCTAATTCCTACCTTTAACGTGCCTTCGATGTTTATATATAGGGTGTACCATCGGCTAACCCACCACATCTTGTGCACATTAAAGGCACATCGGGATCCGGTTCTAAAATATTCCCATTTTATTGGTAATGTTTATATAGGGTGTACCATCGGCTAACCCACCACATTATCAATTCTCGTAAAATATTTTAGTTTACCTACCATACCAAGCTATGCATGTGCAATCCATGATACCAACAACTTACATATCGCATCGTGTAACCGTAGAACCATTGATCAAGTGTTTCTATGGTGACACCATGCCATACTACGTTATTGCCATCACATCACTTCACTTTGCTAACAATTAACACAGATATATATGAACAATTTCCACATACACACACACACACACACACACACACACACACACACACAAGTTCACCGTTTCAAGTTTACTCATTCTCATCGTTTCACGTTTACCGTCCTACGAACATCACCAAAGTACACTTAGGGGATTCACATATGTTTCACATTGCACACATAATTTCCCTATTATGCATGCTATATGAAGATTTTCCTAGGTTATAGTCTAAGCCAATCCAGTTAAGCCTCTATAACCACAGCTCTGATACCATTCTGTAACACCCCAACAAGACGGAAACATTAGGTTGATGAGTTCGTAGGTTTAAGATTACAAAATCAGATGCTCGACGTCCTTGATCCATGCAAGCTCTAGAATCCAAATCATCCCCGATTCCTCACATTAGATTGGTTACCTGCAAAGTGTACTAAACCATGTCAACACTAGGTTGGTGAGTTCGTAGGTTTAAGATAACAAAATCAGATGTGCCAATACAGCAAATCGTTGTACAATATCGTAGAGATATAGAAATACTTACAGAAAACTCTTATCGTTTGGCACACGTTCACACATTAATTGTTCATCAATCACCCACAAACAAACAGGCAAAACACGCCTACAAATTCAAATAACAACAATTTAACACATCGTTTCCATCATATGTCGCACATGGTTCTCACAAAAGGGTGCGTGTCAATAAACGTCGCACATGGTTTCCTCACAACGGGGTATGTATATCAACAACAACAACATCAACACAACAAGATGACAGGATAACTTTCCTTAAAACACCCACATAAGAATTTATATAGTTCTAGTCATATTGTACCGTAAAAACTATCGACACTCATTTAGAAAACCGAGTACAGTAGTACACTTTCCACCCCAAAGTTCCACACAAAGATAGTGGCTACGAAACTCACCTGGTATGCACGATACAATCCAAAGACAAACGAAAAAGAAATCAATTCTCACCAAAGCTGAGTCCTATTATACATGCATATCATTAACTAAAAATGTCTCAAAATAGTAAAGTCCTATGTATAGTGACCGTAGACCACTTAGAAATGCCCTATGACATCCATGATATAAGGATTTGGTTCCACAAAGTTTAAATCATTAGATTTCGTTTCACAAGACTCGAAGGAGCTTGACCATTTCACTTTAGACCAACTTTTAGAAAACATAAGGTTTGATTCAAATGTAAAGGACATTTCCATTAGAAAGTAGACTCTTCCACGATTTCGTGGACAACTTATACATTAAAAGCAGAGTTCCGGTTTGAAAGATACGGCCGTTTCAAAATTGGAAGTTTTCTGCCTCACAGTTGCGGCGTGACCACATGCTAAAAATCAGATTTTTGACTCTGTAAAGGAGTTGTGAGGTGACCAATATTGGTCGCAAGGCAACCATGTCCAGATCAGCTCAAAAATTGGTGTTGACCTCAAAATCGACCAACCTAGACTCAAAATCAAAGCCCCATCCTTTGACACAACTTACTACAAGTATAAACAAGTGTAAATATTAACTCATTTCACAAACCCACTTCCAAAATCACAAGTTCCCCTTTCAAAAACCCTAAATCAAACTATATTCAACAAAAACTTAAGGTTCGACCAAGTGATATAGAAATCTAGTTATCCAAGACATACAACAACATGATTTAAGCATTTAACGAGTAAAATCACTTACCAAAAGTTCCTTGATGTTAAAATCCGAATTTGAGACAATAAAGGCAAGAAAACTTGTTCTTGGACTTGAGATGGAAGAAAACCTTGAGTTTGATGAAGATGATTATTAGTATACAACATTATAGCAAGTTTCTTACCACTTTGATGATAAATCCGAAATTTTGAAAAAGAACTAAGAGAGAAAGAGTGTGTTTGAGTTTTGTTAGAAAGAAAGAAGAAGAAGAAGAAGAAATGAAATTAAAAAGAAAGAGAAAAAGACTAGTACATTTGGGGGGGGGGGGGGGGGGATGATCCCCAAAACAAGGGACCCATGATGGACAACATAGCAAGTTTCTATACTCACGAGTATAAAAGTGTATAATATAAATGCCTAAGTACATAAGTTATGCTAAGGTTTCGTATGTTAGCTTATCAAAAGCCATTTATAAGCGTTGTCTAGTTCCACCTAGACTCTTTACCAAACATCGTTTCTGAATTACCCGTAGTCACACTAGACGTCTAGACAATAACTTACTCAAGACAACAACAGTAAAAATATAAATTACTCAAAATTCATAATTTCATTAAAATTCATCAACATCATTCACAAGAGTTTACATGGCCAAATGGAAGTTGTTAAAATACCAAAAAACCTAATACGAGTAGATGAATAGAGAAAATTACAAAACAAAGTTATGCAAAAATTAAAACTAAGAGCATGTTTGGTTCGCAGAATTCCTTGGAATTCGATGAAATTAGAATCTGAATTCCATTCCATATCCTATTTGGTTGGCAGGATGAATTCATATATTCCATTCCATGACTCGTTTGGTTCGCACAGGAAAGGAATTGGAATCCTTAAAATTTTATTCTGTGAATGAATTCAAGATTCCTTGGTAAATTGGACGGAAAGTTTTGAATTCCAATGAAATTCAAAATTTGTTAAAACAACTCTTCTATAAATATTATTTGATCATAAAGTTTATTATATTTTAAAACTATATTTATCAATTATTATTATTATTATTCTTATTATTATTAGTATTGTTATTATAATCAAAAAATATATTATTGTTAATAATTATTGTTTGACAATAACTTATAATTTTATAAAATTTATTGCTACATTATAAAAGTTTATTACTATTATATAAAATATCTTTTATTTTATGAAAAAGTTACTTCTTCTATAAAAAAATATTTTTAGTTTATAAAATTTTTATTAATTTGTAAAAACTATTAATATTTTATATAACTTTTTTTTAGTTTCCAAAAAATACTACTATTATTATTTTATAAATTTTTTTATTTATTATTATTAATATTATGAATTCTATTCCATTCCATTTCGGTCGATCAAACACAAACAGATTATAATTTATTCAAATTTCAATTCCACCAGATTCCAATCTATTTAGATTTTGATTCTTTGAAATTTCAATTCTTTTAACATATTCTAATTCCTTCAAAAAAACATTTTGCGAACCAAACGGACCATATAAGAATACTAAAGTATCGTATATAAAAAACAACAAATTTCACTCAGTCCCATCAACTATTATAAATCTTCGAACCTGCACAAACTTGTATAACATTTACACATTAAATTACTTACAATGCCTCCTCAATCACTAACCTACCATTAGTCCACTGTCAGTGGCACATTAGAAAAATCCCTTACGACTAATCAATCACTAACCCCTTACAACATCCCTGATGTATCATTAATCAACCACTAGTTTGAGACCCACTCTTTATTTACTTTTACGCTTTAACTCACAAACATAATAAATGTATATATAAAAAAAAGAAGTTAATTACAAAGATGGCCCTTATGGTTTCTTTCAAATTTCACATTTAGCCCTTTAAGTTTAAAATCGACAAGATATCTCCTTTATTTGAAAACTTGTTTCACTAACGATCATTTATGTCTTATAAACTTTTTAAATAACCTTTTTACCCTTTTTGTCTTTATTTGTAAGGACCATCTTTGTAAATTTTTTGATAAGCATAGAGACCGTGTTTATAATATTTGTTTCAAATTTTAAAAAAATAAAATATTTCTATAAGTTATTAGTGTAAGAAACTCCAAGTATATATTTTTTTTTATATAAGTGTTTTAGATATTTAAATTGTAAATTTTAAAGTTTTATCATGTATTTATGAAGGTTATTATTCTTTTATATATATATATATATATATGTGTGTGTGTGTGTGTGTGTGTGTGTGTGTGTG
>JAOEHQ010011477.1:0-16246 GCA_025447715.1 Asclepias incarnata
ACATACATAAAAGAACGCCCGTTCTTAAAGTATAATATAGAGAATTTAGATGCTTAATAATTAGAGTTAACTAGCTAGTTCCCTCCGCGCGTTGCCACGGTTATCCGTTTTCATTTTTAATGACAATACCTCAACATCACCATCATGTTTATGTTTACTTTCAAAAATCACTAAAAGACAAAATGTTAACAAAAAAATCTGGAGATAAAACCAAAACAAAGAAATCCAAAAAAAAAAAGAAAAAGTTAAAGAAAAAAAGGAAGTTCTGAAAATATATATGTAAAACAAAACGTTACTAAAAAGAGAATAGTTGAAAAAAGAATCAAAAGTTTAATAAAAAACAAAAATGTTATAAGGAAAAAAAAAAAGCTTAAAAACCAAAAATTACAAAAGAAATAAAAAAAACAAAGTATTACCTAAAATAAAACCAAACCTAAAAAAAATGTTAATAAAAAGAAGCCAAAAATCAAAGTAAAACAAAAAATACAATCAAATATATAAAATAATGTTCCCAAAAAAAAAGAAATTGTTTTATATATATATAAAAGAATAAAAATAGAGGGGACAAAATATCATTTATAAAATCCAAAATAAAAAAGAGACAAAAAAACAAAATAGAAGAGGGTAAAACATAAATATCAAAAAATTCAAAAAAATAAAACAAAGAATAAAAAAAGGAAGGGAATGGAGGAAAGAGGTTTTGAACATCCAACCTCCTACAAACAAAGGCACACCTAAACCATCTCATCCAACTCTTTTTTCATTTCTATAATGCAAAATAAATATATATATATGGTTTGGTTATTATTCATTTCATTGGAAATTAATATATAAATATATAATATATAATGTAGAATTTTTTAACCATATAATAACAAAGTATTTAGGACTATGAATATTTAAATCTTTCAAAAATTTAATAATAACCTTTTTTTTTTTCCACCTCATTATGCTACACCCACTTTTTTTACACTGTTTAAGGTACACCCATTTTAATTAAAACTTCTGTTTTATCACCTAAACTTTAAATACTTTTTACTTTATATCCTCTAAATTTGGTTAGTAAAATTTTCACCATTTTTTATTTTCTTTGTTGTACACTACATAAACCCGCAACAAAATACATACATAACTACTTCGTTTTCATACATATCTTTAAAAACATATTCAATCAAAAACCAATAAATATGACTGATATATAGTGAACTAATAATCCTTTCATTTAATGCTTTTGACATTGTGAATGTCAACCATTAGGGTATCTCTATCTCATACATTAAAATGATTATAGACTAACATGAAATTCTCGATCGGCATAAAATATGCAAAAGTAGTTGAGCCATCAATTTGTACAAAATTAATTCTTTATCAACGATCGGTTGGGGATGTGAAGTTTCAAGTCTTTGAAATAATATAATCCAATCATGTTACTATAAATTAAGTCAACTCCTGCCTTCATATCGATCATGCATAACAGATCGAAGATTTTAATTAGAATATGATTAACCAAAATATTATTGGAAATCCAGAGATTCACAAATATTATTGGACGGGGACTCTTAATCGACTCTTATATGTCTTCTGTTTTTTATTTTTCAATTTCCTTAGCTTACTAAAAATCCCTAACCTACGATAACTATTGATCGATAGGATACATAAACTTTTTCCCTCATTGATCACCAACTTAAATTCACTCTTGAAAACATACCAAATTACCTAAAACTATTTCAGATATATAAATCAAATACCACGAGCTTTTAATTAAGAACCTTAAAAGACATGCTCGTGGTCGTTTGTAAGAAATAATGAATCCATCCATTCAAAATCAAGTTGTGGATATGATCTTAATATATCTTAATTAAGAGCTCTTAACCAAGCAAAAACATATATAGTGATAGATTAGCTAATAACGAAAATGTTATATGGTTTATCTTTCTAGTTAATCATGCTCCGTACTAATCTTAATAATACGACAACATAACTGGATTTTACTCATTTTTTTAATTATATTGATCTTGACAAATGTCATGATCTTGATCTTGTAGTAGTTAGAAGACCTTTTTGAAGAAAACATGAAGGAGCGGAGACTCATTCAATGAAGAATCCTCTAATTAACACAAGGGTAGGGGATAGAAGCCTGTCCCAGCCAGAGATCGAGGAAAGGAGGAAGGAAGAGTAGGGGAAAAAGGTAGAGCCCACATGCATGCTATATATTTTCTCTCTTTTTATTCTTCTTCTATTTCAATTCTTCTTTTTTATTTTTATTTTTCATTGTAAAGCATTATGTGGATCTTTTGACGATAAGTGAAAACTTGTGCCCAAAAGTAATTAAGGAGTCGAGGGATACGTACGCGAGGGAAGACTCCTTCCATGCCAAACAGTAGAGATTATATATGGTTAGGGAAAGTTTTCTTTTATATATTAAATACAATAAAATACAAGTAAATTGAAGAAACCTGATTATCGGATGATATGATCTCTTATGAAACAACCAACTCATTTAGGTGGGCTGGCCAGGAGTATTTAACTAATCCACTATGTGAGCCCCGGGGTGAGTTTACCCAAGGTCTCAGGTTCGAGTTTTGGGGTTCTCATCTCTAGGGTTCTCATCTCAAAGGAATTTTCCATAAGGAGGGGTTGGAGGTCCTGCAAATCGCAGGTCAAAATTGCCTCCAACACGTCTGAATCGAAATACACTTTACAAAAAAAATTATAAGAAGGTTATGTATCTACAACAAAAGGTGGAGGGGTGAAGTAGAAATTTCCATTTGCAGAAGTAATCAGCCATCAAAAAGAAGAAGCAACCCAGAAAGAAGAATACACTCTTCAGTCTTCACTCCCCTAGTCAAATCAAATCAAAAACCCAAATAAAATTACTGTGAGTAAATAACTTATCAAAATACATACATATAGGGTTTTTTCTCTATATGGATGGATATGGATTGGGATTACAATTCTTCTTGGTCAAATGACCATCCTCCACCTTACTACGACTACGGCAGCGGCGGTGGTCGTGGTGGATTCTATAACGGCGGACACTACAATCACCACCACCGCAGATACCACTATCAAGACTATGGTCCCGAACCTCTCGATTCATTTGGATACAACAATGGACCATTTAATGGACGAAAAAGACAGTTTTACCATGGACCTCCTGGTTTGTTTATTTTATTTTTTCTTTGTTTTTAGTAATTTAATGCAATTAGGATATCTAGTCTAGTTTTATAAAGGTGATTGCTTTATAATCTTGAAGTTTGATGTTTTTTGTGTAAGGTTCAGGCTTTAATTTGACAACACACAACAACAAAAAAAAGGTCAATTTTTAAATTTTCCGTGTAGGCAGCCTAGGAGACTTATTAGGTTCCCATGAGCAGATACTTGCTTCTAATCTAGTTTTAGATATACTAATACACGTCTAGCATAGGCATTATAGCAGCCCTAATACATAAATTTGTATAGGCTTACCTGACTATAAGCTAATATGTTAATTATATGAATGTATGTGTATATGCTTGTTATACTTGTAGGCTTTACATGTTTGGTTGATGATATGCTTGTCATTTTTGTCATATACTTTACATGTTTAGTATATGCCTATATATGTCGGTATACTTGTATTCCTCGCTTGCTTGGAATGTTTATATGTTTATTTATATATTTTATTTCTGTCATATACTTCATATATGCATATTACCACTCATATCCAAGCGCACGCACGCATGCAACACCCCTAACCCCACCCCACCTTCACACACATACATTATTCACTCTCATACACTCTGGCTAGAGGTCCTTCTGGAAGCAGTCTATCTACCCTAGGGTAGAGGTAAAAATTGTCTACACTTACCTTCCCCATACCCCGCTTATGTCAGGATTGGGTGTTGTTGTTGTTGTAGCTAATTAGGGAAGGGAAGTTAAATGTGTGGGTAACAATGTAACATAGTATGTCCATCTTCCTTGGGTATTTTCTTGTTTTTAATTTTCCCAATTTCTGATATACTTGCCTGATTATTTCAGTTAGGGTTAAGTTTGACCTGATATCCTGTAAATGACTAGGATCCAGTTATGATGATGTGACATGGCAACTCACTAGATTGGAATGTAAAAGAAGTAACCCAAATTGAGAAAACACGCATACTATGTTACTCAAATTGAGGAAACATGCATAGTATATTGAGAAAATGACATAATGTTACCCAAATTAAGGATCAAGTTATGATGATGTGGCATGTGACACGAGCAGAAGTAATCTGATACCAGTCACAGGATAAGCTGGTCAAGTTTTACCGTATTTGAAGAAATTAGGGTAGCATATTACTCAAATTTGAGGAAAATAAAAAAGAAGTTACCCAGATTGAGGAACGAATAGTAAGTTACCCCAAATTGCTTTATAAATCGTTATCTCAAAGTTGATTTGTGCATGAACATAGAGGAACTACCTAGGGTTTTGTTGCTCCATTGAATGTACTTGAAGTTGACTTGTTGGATGCCTTGTTCCTTGTGTTTTCACTGTTAGGAAGGCTTTCCGATATTGTTTGTTTCTTTTTTGTTTCAGAATACTTTGATGGTGGGAATTGTGCCAAGCTTTATGTTAGTAATGTTCCAAAAGAAGTCAATGAAGAAGATGTAAGTTAAGTTGTTTACAGCTAAAATCAGATTCTGCTTTTCCAATTTGGTGATAGTTGCGTATGGATATCGCGATATTACTCTAAAACTAACATCCAATATAGCTTCTACAAACATCAACATTAATTCCATTGTTGTTAGCTTTTTCCATGTCATCAATCATCATTCGCAGCATGTACTAATAACTAACATTTTTCTCTGTCGCAATTTGCTTTTATCTTATCAGATTCGTTCCTTATTTGGTGAACATGGAAACATCATTGAGGTTGTTCTGTTTAAGCAATTACAAAATCTCCAACAGCGAGGTAAAGTAGGCTTGTCACTCGCAGAAATATATTTTTGATAAGTAATCTTTGTTTTACAATAAGTTCTCCTCTGCTAGTTAGGAAGTAGAAATAAGTTCGCATCGTATGCCTATTGTGTCTGCTTGACCTTTCATAAGGGAAGACAGGATAAAGCGACCATAAAAAAGATGCTTACTGTTACTTTGCTGCTGATTCAACACACTTCCACTGTAGTGTTCGAGGATATTGTTATTTTCACTCGAACCATAATAATGTTATTTTCACTCGAACCATAATAATGTTATTTTCACTCGAACCATAATAATGTTATTTGATCAGCATTGAATCCATTTCTGTTCTTTTATTCCAAGTAAAACCCCCTTGAAGTATCAACCAGTGGAGGAAGAACCCTATTAGAGAACCTGTCCTTTCTCTTTTCTTTTTCACAAAAAGGAAGTTTCATATCAGATATTAAAAAAATTACCAAGAAAGCCGCCCTGTACAATATATGAATCAAGTTGTTTAAGGGCTGACCATTTTTTGTTAATGTATATTTGGGATTGTTTGATGAAAATTTCAATCCACGACCACATGTTATGGTTGACATTTTGATTTTGTAAAATATATTGGAGTTAGTTGTACAAAGACAAACTAGAATTTATGAATTGGAATTAAAAAGCTTATTATGACTGGCTGAATTTACATCAACAATCTCTATCTTCAGATGGCTGTTTTATTAAATTTTCAAATATCGAGGAGGCTGACATGGCTATATGGTCATTAAATGGTCAGTATACTTTTCCAGGGGTAAGTTTAATTATACTGATGATGAAGGTTAAACATGTCGTATGTTTGTAGATTTGAAATCCTAGTCTATACTTGTTGCTGTTATTTCAGAGAACGCGTCCCATTGAAGTTAAATATGCCGCAAAGAAACCAGAACGCCCAGGTAATTCCCTCTTATTGCATATGTGCCTCTGTTTCCTAGTTCTTTTTTTTAATTTCTCACAATACTTGAAAATATCTGACTTGACCAAGATGTCAGCCTATCTTAGGACTTAGAACCGTCCTCACTAAGTTGTTATGAAAGTTTGATTCTCATAATCTCTCTTTTCACGTGTGTGATAGGGTGGTCTAAGACACATGAAAGCAAAGTGGCTGCTGGTTTCTCGAAGACATATGAAAACAAATTGTTTGTTGGTCCCTTGAACAAGCTTGCATCAAAAGCAGAAATTGCAGACGTATGCCCCACATTCCCTTAATATGCTTACAATCCAAATAATGCATGATTTTGATGATATCTAAAACAAGACATAATTGCTGATGTTCATTAGAAAAAACTAGACATAATTGTTTATACTAGAGCATCTCAATAGTCACTGTTTGGTTGGTGTAATTTTGTGCGAACGGCGATACATCCACAGACATTCACTTGAATTTGGGTATCATTATCCACTGAATGTGAGTTTTAGTTTTTTACTACATCCAAAGATCCAAATGTTTTGAAGTGGATCTTTTATTTTCCATAATGACATGACTTTAGTGAACACATATTTCTATTTATACTGGTGTATCATTTAGGACACTGCCTGCTCTCTTTTTTGAAGAATGTAACTCTGTCAACCTTAATTGTAATTTTCAGATATTTCTCCCTTATGGATACGTTGAAGATGTCTATATAATTCTTGATGATCACAGGTGCAGCCGTGGTTAGTCATCTGCAGCAAAATCCTATTTCTCAGATATACTGCCCTTCATATAATCATATGTCAATCCTTTCAGGATGACTTTACATTTTTAATATCATGTTCTCTAATTGTTCATTTTGATGCTTAAGGCATGGGATTCATCACTTTCACGCATAGAGATATGGCAGCGGCTGCTATCGATGGTCTAAATGGAAAATATGTGATGGAAGTAAGTATGACCTGCATAATGATTCACTAGATGAAAGCTCTCTCACCTTACTTCAAATGATATATGTCTTTATTGCAATCTTGCTTCTTTTCATTACATTTAGGGTTGTGATCATCCTATGACTGTCCGGTATGCAGAACCAAAGAAGCCAAAATTTGGGGACAACAGGTCCTGTAGCTTCTCTATTTGCAACATTCTTTAGCTAAACCAAAACTAAACTAAAATTTTTTAAAGATCGACATGTCATTTTATTGTTGCAGATTTGTACCACACTTCGGTGACCCAGTTGCTCAATTCTCACCACATAGTCGTTCACTTATGGTTAGTCCTCGACTGTGCACATGTACTTTCACTTTGTTTTCTTTAAACAATATGGTCCAACGAAATCTGAAAGTTTTTGCATTTAGTCCTCACAAGCTGGAAGCGAGGCTCCATCAATTTCTAGCAATGGTTCCGTTCCAAGAGGGGATACATCGGATCCACCCGAATGTGATTGGAGTGAGCATATATGTCCTGATGGCAACGTATACTATTATAATTGTGTTACGTGTGAAAGCCTGGTAAGTTTTCATTCATGTATATGTTAACATTCTTTTTTTCTTTTTCTTTTTTTTTTTTTTGGGGGGGTGGTCTTTGAATACCAATATAACTTGGTTTTATTATAACCTTATGTGTCAGTGGGAGAAACCAGAGGAATACAGTTTCTATGAGCGACAACTTGAAAACTACAATGATGATCAGCAGTATAATTCTTATTGGCAGCAGCATATGCAGTAATTATACAAATTTAGTTTATTTAAGAAAGATTAGTATATTACTAGTACCAGGTATAATGTGAATTATGGATTGGAAAGTTGATTTTATTAAGAAAAGAATATGTTTGGTTTGCACATGGCTTTGGTTTGACTGAAATGTTGCTGATTGGACATTCATTGAATGGAAAACAAATCTTGATCAGAGGTTGAATCAACAAGTAAAAGATATTTTTTTCGGTGCTTGATGACATCCTCTATGCATCATGTTTGTGCTCAATTTGTACATATATGGGCCCAGACCCTACCGGCAGCTAGGAATATATATATATATTATATATACTAATACTATATTAATTACATACCCATTTATGTTTTCTAGTATTTAATTAAGTAGAAGCATAATTGCTGCTTTTTTCTCTCTTGAAATAGTTGCAAATTTTGTTAGGAAAATCTTTCATTGCAGTTTTAAAAGAAACACGAGTATTGTGGGTTTGATTGATACTTTACTAGCATGGTATCTGTATAACGTGGTTGTCACAAAATGTTGTCTTTCTTTGGTATATATTGATTGATGATTTAAGAGTTGGGGCTGGGGAAGTACTGTATGATGTCTCCGAATGAGTGGGAAAGTGAGTGATGTTAAGTATTCCCATTAGAGTTCAATTTATCTTTTTTTTTAAACGGCAAATATGGACTCAACGGCATTCCTATTCATATACCTAACTCTAAATGAACATTTTGCTCACACCAGGATTTGAATTCAAGACTTTTAAGTCTCAAGTCCCCCATATACCAATCCATCTAACTTGTGTTCTAAAGACAATGTTAATGTGTGGTTAATGGGCCAAGATTTTTCTCAAAATATGAAAAACACTTCTATTTTACTTATTTAATAAGCGAGTTTTTTTTTTTTTTACATTTTTTAAGATAATTATTTAGGAACTTTAAGAGAAATTAAATGCATTTTCAGTTTTTTAAAAGAATCTTGGCTCATTGAAGATGCATGAGTTGTTAATTAATCTTGGATAATACGATACACACACAAGTATCTTAATTGGTAGAATGTACAACAAACACACGATCAAGGAAAATGTTTTGAGATAAAAATAGTCGTATATATAATAATAATATAATAATTGTAAACTTGAATTTAATTTGTATAAATGAATTTTGACAGACAGCTTTTGCCTACAAAAATAAAGACCAAAAGTCGAAGAAGTAATCTTGAGTATTTGGAATATATGGAGTCACTTTAATTTTACGTTCCTCCCCTATATATGAAGCACCAATTAATCTAGCTTGTACGTACGTGGATGAGATCGATCAAAGCTTTACTTAATTCAATTCTTTTCTTTTGCTAGTAGAAAATGCAACTTAATTAAATCTCGATTGGTTTGGATAGATATGGATGGATAACGCCATCTCGATCCTCTTTTAGATTTCCTTTTATTTACTAGCTACTTAGTTAGTAACAGAAAAAACCCCTGCATATATAGCTTGAATCATGATATATATATTTATTTCAATTTCAATATAAAAATCAAAATTTGCTACTACACTCCAAAAAGAAGCAAGAAAAACGTACATTATTAATAATTCCTCCACTTTTAAAACAGTAGATGATTTAAACAAGGCAAATTACTGCACACGGATTATAGTTACAAAACAAAACGGTTGCTAGGACCCATACGTACTATATACAATAGGGAAAAAAGCAATGCCAGTATATATATATGCTATATATATGCAAACTTAATTTGACACGAGGCACGTGAACTTGACAACATTAATAAATAAAGCGAAATGAACTTGTATTGATGTAGAATCAAGACGATCGATCATGCAATAGATCGAATTACAACCGAAAAGGATTAATCATTCATTGATAGATACACCAAGACGGACGTACAATAACTAGGCCTACTCGATCTGGCTGATCGATACACAAAACATATATAGTTTGGTAAGTACTCCCCCTACATATATATTATATGGTATGTTTTATGACCAGCCAATGCAAATACAAACAAGCACATAGACAAAACACCAAAAATTAACCCGGCCAAAAGTACGTAACCAGGTTCATTATGACCAAGAGTACTAACACATGAATAATTGAAGTTATATATAGAGTCATCTAGGGTTTGGCAAAAGATATGACACACCATTCCCATGTACGTACAAATAAAGCATTGAGATTAAAGTAATTAAACTAATATAAAAGGTCTTGCAGTATATATACTATATATATAACAGTACGTTAGCATTTGGATCGATCTTTAATTTCATAGATAGATAAACTAAAGATAACCATCATTGAGGAAAATGCAGCATATCCTGAAGAAGTCCTCCTTGGTGTAGCTTCATCATACCATGTGGTGTGGCATAATTAGTAGCATTGGTGGCGGTCGTGGTAATAATGGTGGGATTGATGAGATGATCAAAGGAGTAGGTGGTGGAAGTATGAGCCCTGGCCGATGCTGGATGAACGTGTTGGCCTTCGTAGGTGGTAACAACGTAGGATGGATCATCCATACACCTCTCCACTCTCTTCTTTACATTACATGATGCACTTGTGCACCTGTAGTAGCTTCTGCATATATATATGCATTTAAATAGAGTACGTGTATGTAATTGATTCTAGATCATGATTGAATGTACATATATATAGATGTATATGATCATGTATATATTAGTTAAGTTGAGAAAGAATGAATGTACTCCACAATTAATAATGAAAGAATGAATAAATAAAGGGCTATACCTTGGGAAATGGCTGTTCTTGACAGCTTTTTGGCCATACTTGCGCCATCTATAACCATCATCAAGATGGTCAATCTCACTCCTTGTCATGAAAGCAAATCTTGCTTCCCTTTTTTTCTTCTTCTTTGACTTTGGTTTTGTTTCATCTCCATCCAATATTGCAGCTGTTTTCTTCCCTTTCTTGCACCTATACACATATATACATACATTATATTATATACATGCAAATATTCATTCTTTTGTCTATTCCCTTATGTTTCTGCTCCTAGCTGGACCTATTGCACATCATCTATATACGAAACCACAATCATATATCATCAACTAATTATCAAACAACATTATAAAAAACTTAAGAAACCCTCTTTGATTCCACCTTTTTAAGGAACAAAAATGCTTTATTGTAAGAAATTTCCTAGAAGGAGCTATACAAAGTTCACCAAAATTTACAACATATATACATCACTTAAAAAAAGAAAAAAATATATATTAGTAGCTTAATTTCCCCTTGTCTAGTTAAATAAATAAATAAAAACAGAGAGATTAAAAATAGATCTTTTTTCAATCCACTACTAGCTTAGCTAGTTACATGTTCATCCAACAATAACTAAGTGATTAGTAATTTAGTATATTGTATTAAATTTTTGTTTTACAAGTTTAAAACAACAATATTTGTCTTGGGAGAAAGAGAAACATAAGGTATTTCACAAGAAAAACAACAGATTTGTCACAACATTGTTCAACTTTGGAAGATACTGTAATACTTTTGGGTAAGCAAGTACAAATTAAAAACATTCAAGTAAAAATGGTTTTTTTTTCTTTAAAATAATGGAATATAACTATTTCTGCCTAACCCGAGCATGAAAATTTACACTAGATTATTACATTTAGGTTTTTCTTATTAAAAAAAAAAACTTACTGTTTGATGGGAGGTTTGTGTAGTTGTTGATGGGCAGGTGAAGAAACGGAACAAGAATTTGGTGATGATGGTTGCTGCCCATTTAACACAACTGAAGATGTTTCTTCTTCATCATCAGCTGTTAACACCTCTTCTTCTTTCTGATTATCATCATCATGGTCGTTGTTCAATTGATCATGATCATCATCATGAGCTGATGACGTGGCTACATCCATTTCCATTGGTGGTTGTGACAGTGGCAGCTGATTCTGATGATGATGATTATCAAAGACTGAAGAAGAAGAATAAAAATCTTGAAAGCCCAGTAAATCCATGAACCCTAATGAAGAAGACGACTTTTGGTCGACCTGCTTATAACTATCATCAAAACCAGTACTAATTGTATCGACTATATTACTATTAGTAGTAACATGACCCAGTGATGAAAATGGGTCAAACGTAGTAGTATTATTTTCCATTTTTATCATCATATTCATCATCATGAGCTCTTTGCTATCCATGTAAACAAACACTGCAGTTGCATGTACAGTATCTTTTATGTTTTTTTTTTTTTTTTTCCAACAAATTCAAGAGAGTGTTTTGTATGTGGTGTTGGTTTTGGACTAAAAGTTTAAGTTGGGTAGTAACAATATAGAGATGTTTTGAAAGTGAGGCTTGGGGAAAAAGATTGACCGGAAATAGAGGGTGAATGATAGTACGGATGACAGAGAGTGGCCGGTGACAGTATTTAATGCTGACACTCTGACCCTGACTCGCAGATAGATAAGAGATTAGAAGAGAAGAGAAGAGAGTGGGTAACTTGTTGTTCTATCTAACCTGACTACCATAGTCAATTTATCCTTTTTCGTTTTCTCATCACAAATTTCACTTTTCATCCTTCTATTATATATCTATATATACGTAGCTAACCTTTTCCCTTTTCGTCCCAACGCTGGCAAAAATAGGCTTAGACCAATGGGAGTGTGGGCGTTTTTTTGCACTTTTTGGCCCCGGAATGCCCCGGAACGCCCCGAAACACCGTCCCGAGGGGCGTTCTTGACCCTTAAAAGCGTGCCACGTTCATTTAGGGACGGACGGTTTTTTTTTTTTCCACACACACACATATTTAATAGTAATAAAAATATAAACAAAAAAAAAAAAAGAAAAAAAGTACAGCAGGGGGCGTTTTTGGGAAGCCCCCACTCCCATTGGTCTTATGATTCGATTATCAAACACCTAAAAAAATAGGCTTATCAAACACCTACTAAACCGGTCAGTCCCAACGCTGGCAAAAATATGATCGAGTAGAACTCTTGGGCCCCATTGAGAGTGAACGTTTTTGCATGGAGATTGTTGTTGAATCACTTGCCATCTAGGAACGCGTTGGTTAAAAGGGGTATCACATTTGATCAGACATATTGCGGCCAATGTTGTGATGGTTTAGAATCGTCAAAACTTGAAACACATGTTTACTTCTTGCCCTGTCTCTTTGGTGATTTGGCAGCGAATTAGCACCTGGTGCAAAGTACCCCCATTCATCCTCTTTTTTGTTCCGAACTTGTTGTCTATCCACAAATTCGTTATTGGGTCAGACCGTCAAAGAAGTTTTTTTTGCAAGTTATTATCTTGGTGTCGTGCTGGTGCTTGTGGCATGTGAGAAATAAAAACCTTTTTGATGATAACCCGGTGATTATTGACAAGATTATGGGCGACATTATTTATCTTAGCTTCCTTTGGATCTCAGATAGGTCAAATATGTTGTCTTTAGATTAGGATAAGTGGAAAGTTTTTGATGTGTAAATTCTCTTATGTTTCGTTGATGTACCTTGCCTCGCTAGCGGTGTAACATCCTAAACTTTTCGTTAAACAGTTGACTTGTGTCGTTAAGTCAACACCTTTCTCCTGTTAAGTCTCTAGATGATTTAATGTGTGTTTGTAGTTAATGTGGTTTATATGTATATGTTTTTAATGACTTAATGCTACGTGTTATGATGTAACTTAATGAGTAAATGTGCTTGATGTGTCGTATAGTATCCCCGTTAGCTTGATTAAGACTTAAATGAGAAGATTAATAGTTGAGGGACTAATTGTGGCTTTTTGAAAGAGATTAACTCCAAGTCAAGAGTCATTAGGTCACTCTAATTATAATTATTCAGTTTTATTTCCCCCTCTCCAAGCCCTAAACCGCCCCCATGTGCCAACCATTCCTTGCGTTTCTTCCTTCGATTGCTGGTGTTTTGAGTGAGTTTGATCAAGGTTTAGTGCCCCAATAATCATCTATAGGTAATTGTGGTATTATTCTCTTGATTTCATGTTTTATTGGTCAATCATATCAATTCATCTCTGGTCATAAGGATTGGGTTGGGATCAATTGCGTTTATGATTCGATTTAGGTCATTTCGGGTGTTACTCGATTGTATAATGTATGTGTTTGATTTACGAATCAATTGGTGGTTTCACATAGTCATTTGAATCCTATTTTAAGTGTATTTGGTGTCTATAAGACCTGGAGATGTGTTGGAAATGAATTGGGTTCGAAAAGAGATGAAATAAGAAAACTGGACAAATTAATCTGTCCCCGAGTTGCGACGTGACCATCATGGTCACGGCGTGACCAAGGGGCAGACTTGTGAGATTTTTGTGTTCGGCATCTGGGATGCGACGTGACCACTGTGGCCACGTCTCAACTGAGTGTCAGGAAGGTCTAAATGCGTGTTTAAGTGTCTAGTTAGCTCATGTTTCGATCCTTTTTGTATCATAGGTTGTCGGGAATACTTGTGAAGCACGGTAAACCTATTTTTTGATTGTTGTGCACTCCTGTGAGGTAAGATACATGATTTTACCACATGAGGAGGGACAACAAAACATAGCTTTTGCATGCGATAACTTCCCCTAATTATGTCTCATTTAGTTATGGGTATTCGGGATTATGTGGGAGGCTTCATGGGTTACGAATGCATGTATTTACATCTTATGATATGCTTGATGTATGTGATGAGATATGATATGTTTGAATGCATGTGTATATGTGAAATGTGATTGAACCATGGCTTGTACATCTAGCCCGCTAGACTTTATAAGTTGCTATGACACGTGCACGTTTAAAGGCCCAAACATTTAATGTGATGTGATGTGATATGATATGTGTAAATACTCAAGCTAAATGATGAGGTGAAAGTGTTAAGCTTAACTCGTGCTTGTGAATTGAGGCTTGTACGTTGAGGCGGTTGCTTGGGTGGCTCCTTACAACATAGTTATACGTGAGGGTAACTCCGAGAGGCCTAACTAGCCCCATTGTTTTTGAACGTACGGACTACTCCGAGATTGGTTTTGTCTTTCCTTAACGACAATGATAGACCGCCTAAAGGTTACCCCATCGAGTCGGGTGTGAGGTTACCTGTCAGGTCTTATGACCGCCTACACATAACCTCCACCTTATATGTGATGTGTGACTTATGTCACACCTAACGATATGTGATGTGTAAAATAGGATAGGCATAATTATGATTATATATCCTATGATGTATGATGTGATAGGACGTGTGCCTTAATGATTAAAATGTAATCTTTCTTAATGATTAAAATGGACAAACGTTTTGTCAAATATGTGCTATCTTACTTTTTTTTTTTTTTTTAATTAGTTAACACATGTTCTTTTAAATGTGTTGTTCCCTCGGGATAAACAGTGAAAGCAAATGGTGATAGCAAGTGAGGCTTGGGTAGACATTTATGGAGATGCTTAGTTTACCTACTAGCGGTCCCGTTATTTAGAAACTTATTATGTTATGTTTAATGACTTTATGTTATGATTGTCTTGGTTGTGTTTTTTATGTTAGAACAACCATTGGATTTCCATTTGAATTTATTGTGATGATATGAATAGGTAACACCTTCTTATTTAATAAACCAACCTTTATGGATTGGTTAATGTTTTCAAAATTTTGATTTCCGCACTATGTAACGCCGTAAGGTGACAAATTTTGGAAATCCATATGTTTAAACGACGGGTGTTACAAACGGCTTGCTAATTGGTTTGATGAAATACACCGTTCAAAAAAAAAAAAAGACATGTCTTCTTGTTAGATGTTTTCTGCAATTTATATGATGCACATCCTTTATGATACCTGTGAGAATGGTCTATAAGAACCTTGTACGCGCAAGGTTTTTTCTTTCTTTCTTTGACCAATAATTAGCAAAAAGGTTTAAAACGACAAAAAAAAAAAAAAAAAAAAAAACAGTGACCATTAATCAAGAACTAATTCTATACAATACTCGGTTCTCTTTGGGTACTACTATATATGTGAAATGGGACTTTGTTCGATTGCTTATGGGCAGTGTTCAATGTACCACCTATAGAGTTGTTTTACGTTCATTTCTCAACGAAATAGATTCTTAATAATATAACCTGTGAGAGATATTGTCATCTTAAATGGATGACCGACTAATTATCGACTCCCCCCATTGACCATTTATATGAATAACATGAAAGAAGGTAAATAACGTAACACTATGATTTAAGGGATATATGGTGGGATTTAAATCATTGAACTTCGCATTTGTTGCATCTGTTCCACCACTAGGCTAACATTGTAAGGACTATTGCCTAATTATGTGTTAACATTGTTGGTCTTTCATCAAAAGTTAATGTTTATTTTTATCGGTTAACATGCTTTTGCACAAAATTAAGATAAGAGAAATGTTAAGTTTTACAAACAAATTGATGTGACAAATTAGGTGGACCAATTGCATGTAAAGCTATTTTTTTAATTTTCTCTATTCTCTCTTTTCATTTCACTTTTATAAAAATATATTTGTATATTGTTGGTAAATCTACCTAAGTTAGGTACATGACAGCCTCATACTCTACACCCTCTATATATATACATATATATATATATATATATGAGGGATGGGAGTGTGTGGTTGTCATGTAAAAAAAAAAAAAAAAAAAAAAAAAGGGTAAATGGGTGGGAACCCAATGGTCCCATGTACCGTATTGGTAC
>JAOEHQ010011488.1:0-27258 GCA_025447715.1 Asclepias incarnata
AAGTATAGGTTTTAAAGTTGGACCAATCAATCAATCTACCAGTATGCTCAAGATCAATTTTGATATTATATTAGAGGGTACTCGCGTAATGTGACGGTCCTGAATATGTCGTCTAAAAACTCGTTGTTAATCCCGTTGTTAAAATATAATTGTAGAAATGAAAAGTTTGACAAAATATATAAGATAAGTATTTATTAATATTTAAGATTAAGATGTAAGAGTTGACTTAATATATAAAGTAAATCTTAATTAAGATTTTGTTAAGGTAAGAGTAAAGTTGTAATTTCCAATATTAAAAATATGTAACTTTTCAACAATTTGGTGTATTTTTTTTTTTTTTTGGTAATCATGGGTCCCAAGAGCTGACTTGCTCATGTGACGCCACCTTACTTAGGAGGAAGCCACTCAAAATGGGAGAGTGAAGCTTCTTGTGTAGTGGGGGGAACTTCTGACAAGTGGTGTTAGATAATTGGTTGGGGTAATATTAAAGTGAACAAGTGAGAGGGAGAGACTCGGTGTTCTCATGGGGTCGTACATGGAGGTTTTTTGGACTGGGTGGTCTAAGAGGGATGGTGTGCCCGACGTCTAGGGGGAGGCCGCGTGGGAGAAGGCTCTACTCCGTTCATTTTAACATACCCCTGGGCCCTGTCTCAATTGATGTGGCAGTTAACAGAAAAATAAACGACAATTAGGGGTGTTGATGGATCGAGTTATTTGGGTTTCGGGTTATTCGGTTCAGGTTATTCGGATTTTGGAGAATTTTAAACTAACTCGTAACCCAACCCAAATAAGATTCGGGTTATTCGGGTTTGGGTTGTTCGGGTTCGGATTTTTTGGGTCGGGTATTGGGTGACCTAAATAAGATTTTTGTATTATATTTACATGAAACTTAAAAAAAGTAAAGTTATCAATATAATTTCAATCTCAAAATCTTGGAAAATAGTGATATTTATGTACATTAACAAATTGTTTATATTCTTATTATACGATTTTTGAGTTCTTGCATCAAAAAATGGTTGTATTATCAAAAGAAAAATCATAGACGGAATAAAAAAAATCACAAACTATATAAAAATAATAAAAACTAACGTATTGATTCAATAGTTTGACAATATATAACTTTTCTTGTATTCATATTTTTGGTTGTCTGATACATTTGTATTTTTTAAACATCCGTTTAACCTTGCATGCTTTTGATTTTATGTATAAATTAAAGTCTCAACATTCAAATAATATACACTTTAAACAAGTTTGATGTTTTATATTAGTATCAATATATAACAAACATCTTATTCGGGTTATTCGGATTGACCCAAATAATAAAATTTTGACCCGCAATCCAAACCGATTAAGCTTTGGGTTATTCGGATCAACCCAAATAATAACCCGTAACCCGTTTAACCCAAACCCATTCGAATCGGGTCGGGTTATTTGGGTTTGGTTATTTTCAACACCCCTAACGGCAATTGAGGCAACAGTGTAAGGAAACATGATGCATCATTTATGTAACTAACTCAGGGGAGAAAACATGCGAAAAATATAAACGCAGGGATCATATATGTAAGTAACTCATAAATATATATTTTTTTAAGAAAAAATAATTTAAATATATGAAGAAAAAAAAGTGTAACGTGAAATTGTCTAATAATAAGAAGTGTCTATAAATACCAGAGATACTGCTTTTTTATTGTCTCTATTCACCATTTTTGGTTTCCTTTTCTCTTTCACTCTGTTTTGTCCTTGACGCACGTATTTGAACCACTTTATTATAAGCAAAACTTCCCGGCCAGAAGAGCCACCCATTCATCTATTTTCATTTCATTTACGTACCATCGATCTCTTATTTATCAATCAATCATAAACAAACATATATATACACACACACAACAATGTTTTGTTAAGTTTTCACCATTCAAATATCTCATTTTTTTTGTCTTCACATTCCAATTCCAGTACTTATAAATATAAAAAAGAACAAGACATTCATTGTATTTGTGGGAGAAATATTTTACTGAAAAAGGTTAAAAAGAAAGAAGAAGGAACAAATAGTTTTGAAAAGATTAATAAGGAGAAAGAGAGGAACAACAGACAGATTTCCAGACTGTTTGTTTGTGGGTCACCCCAAAGGTAAGTCCTTTTCTTATTACTAGCTAGCTACTAACTTTATTATTTATTTCTCTCTTTTTTTCATCCATTTTTTCCCAAACTAAATACTGCACTATTTGTTTTATGTATGTATGTATGATATGTATTGATGGGGATGAGTTTTGTAATGCCAGAACCATGCATTTGGTTTAATTAATTTTTGTTCATAATTAGGTGAAATGAGAATGATGTAAATAAAAAATAGTAAGTAAGCCAATGACCCTCGGGCCAAAGACACTGGTTCAAGTCTTACGTGGAACAAAAAATGAAGTTTTTTATATCGGGCCAGGTTTTCTTTCACCTATGATAGTTTTCTTCTTTGAAATATGATCGGGTGACATAATGATACTGGAGTGGTCCGTCGTTGATCCATATCAACTGTTAAAAAAAAAAAAAAAAAGTAATATTAATATCGAGGAAGGGAGAAGAGCGTGTGTGTACTTTTGTGGGTATCGAAGTGATATATTTAGCGATCAGGAATCGAAGAAGCCTTGAAAAGAAGGGTAAAGCAAAAGTGGAGTGTTTCGGATCCCGGAGAGACCTAATATTGAGTTATACTCACAACTCGTCTTTCTTTGTTTTTACACTTTTTTGTTGGTCCCAATATTTTTTACTTATTTTCCACGTAATAAATCAATATCATTTCTCTTTCTTTTTTCCTTTTCATTTTTGTTTTATTCCATTTTGATGATTTTGCTTATTAAATTTATTTGATTGCTAGTATAATAAGTTAGTAATATATGTAAAAATTTCAAACATAATTTATATTGTAGGCATGTGTATTTAAATTCAGTGGTTCTTTTTACTTTATTTAAAATCAAATGAATGCGTGTAATGTAATTAAATAAAAAGTATATCACAATCTTAGAATAAAGTTACATTATTATGTTTTCCATAACTTATTACGTTACACTCATTTTAGTTTTTCAAGTTATTATGTAAACAAGTTTGTGAGAATAATAATCTTTAGATATTTATTGTGTCTTTAACAACATTTTATTCTGTTTTATTAATAGAATCTTTAGCTTTATTTTATATAGATATAGATGATGTAAAAATAATATAAGTTTATAAATGTTTGAATGATTCATGGTTTGGAATGTTCAAAACAACCTTGTAATTAAATGGGACCCAAATTAGGATGATGTCATAATCAATTAAATATATATTTATGTTTTTGCCTTTTTTATTTATTTATTTATTTATTTATATATGCAGAGTAAAAAGAAATAGAAAAATGTTGACGTGTATAACGTGCTCAAAGCAGCAGGTAGAGGATGACGGAGAAGAGGCGGGGGCGCGTGGGAACAAAGACGCTGTCAAAAACCTCACCACCCAGGTTTATTCATTTCCTTATTATTATTTGTTTTTTCTAAATTTAATAATTATATATATGTTATATTAGTATTATATATTATATTATATTTTCTATTATTTATATGATTTTAACTTCTTTTTTAGTTTATCTATTTTTAGTTTTACAAAGTTGTTTTATCAGATTATTATTATTATATATATAATAAAAAAAGTAGTTTGAGATAGTCCAATGTATGCTTCATGACTTGCTTGCAATGATCCAACCTTACATGCTAAGTACAGGGTGTGAAAAACAATACAAGTGGCAAACAACCAACCAATTCTATATATTAATATAGGGAAAATGTTATATGCTGCTAACATCACCCTACTGCACACACATAAATATTTTAATGATAAAAGGGGGACCCCCTGAATTTAATATTTCCCCTCACAAATATTCACAAACATCACCTAACTATATACTGTTAACATCATATAAGTTATCCCCTATATATATAGAATCTATATATTGATATCTTTCTTTAATAAAGAAGATTATATTATAATATAATAATAGTGTATCAAATTAAGGATTAATATTAATACTTGTTGTTATTATATTGTTGGTCTGTTTTTTAAAGAGTCCTATTAAGCAATGTAGAGTGACAAAATCATACAAGTTTAGATGCAACTCTCTTTATTGGTATACAGAGTTACATTATTGTTATTGGTGTTTGTTATTAAGGAGATGATATTAGTACAATTTATTTTAATAAAGTTATCATATTCAAGCATGGTCTGTAATATCGTGTTAAATTAATAAAAAAAAATAATGATACCAATATCAATTCTTTTGTTATTATGGATAAACGGGTAAAAAAAAAATCTAATTATTATAGTTACCTTTTACCACATAATAATAATACTCTATACATTTTGTTTTTGCTTGAAGTTTTGTAATGTAATACTCCATAACTCTTCTTAATAGTATAGTAATGAGTAATATAAGAAACTTATTTATTAATAATATTCAATATTTTAAAAAGACGTACACTTATTGAGGACAATATTAGGGAGATATCTTGCTTTAGCAGTTCTTTTTATGTCTTTATCAACTCTTAATAGTAGATTAAATTTAAATAGGAATATGTGTAGGATTCAAGTAAGTAAAACACACGAACATTTGACCTAGTAGGCCAACAATCGGATAAAATAATTTACACATAAATTTTTACTGTTTACCTTTTTCACAACTTGAATGAATAGTAATAGTAATAAGATAAAATAAAATACTAGTTGTAGTCTAGTTGTAGTTGGACTAAATAGTCCTAGTTTTAGTTACTGTAGCAAAAAGTTGTTAGCCGTGTCTATAATAATAAATCTATATTTAGATGTATGCCCACGTACTTTCCATATTCACCTTTTGGAATGTGTCAAAATATAACCATGTTTTAAAAATTCACATTGTTTTCAATATAAATATTATTATTATTAGTAGTAGTACAAACATTTCTCATTAAAATGAGTTTACATAGTTTAAAACATACCCATTTAAGGATTTATTTCAAAATGTCTTCCTTCTTAAACATACTTCAAAATTAGCATTTCCTAAACTTATAAAATAGTTTTTTGTAAAAAAGTAATTAATTATTATTATAATAACAGTCTAAAATAAATAAATAAAAGCATGCAAAAGTTAAATTGCCATATTTAATATCCAAAAGTTATAAATGTGAAACTGGGAGTCTAGTGGAAATAAAAGATTTTGATAGGTGCAATTATTAAAATGGAATTCCCACAAAATGAATGAAGTAATCAAAATTCTTGAACTGCCCAAGAAAGCTGATATATGGGGGTGGGGCTTTCTTTTTCTGTTTTCATTTCATGTAGGTAGATTGGCCTAATGTCTCACTTTTTACAGTGGTGATAGCAGTAATTTTTTGGCAGCTGCATTAGTCATTCTCCATCCAACCTATGATTTAGTATATCATATCAATATACCACCAAAAAGTGTAAATGACAAGTCATATTTAATTCTTAGGAGTATAGCTCCAATATCAATAGGGTTATCCTAGGTGATACTATTGCTAAATTTTTTATCTTGCCAATAAAATGAAGTCTAATATTGTATGAAAAGTGATGGTGAATACGTTCTAAAGTTAATTCTTGGTTAATCCCATTAAATGTTTGACACATCAATTATTAAACATTTTTCTTTATCATATTATTAAGTTTGTGCTCTAGCTGTATTTCAATCTTCATATTAGATATTGAGCCAGGGAATAAATAAATCCCAGTAACCTTAGTATTATATTAAAGTTTTGCTTTAATCACATCGGTAATTATGATGGTCGGTGCATGGAAAAATTGGGATGTAAACAGTTATACTTTTATCCAAGAGCAGAGAGACTGATTTAATCTTATATCAACCGGGTCTACTAATCAATTTTCATGCATTGGTAATCTTTAGAGAGGTTATAGGTAGCTTGATAGTGGTTTAGTCAATAAGTAGATACTTATGTCTCACTTTGAAGGTTTTTAACCCTTTTGCCTTTTTTATAATATAATAAATATAACTCCCTTAATTCAAAAATATACATTATCTTTTACTTTAAATGATTCCTAGAAATTCAAAGTTTTCTTCTTTGTCCATAAGTTTATTTGGTTGTCCTTAAGTTTCCTTACTTTATTTTTAATGATGTTTTTAAGTATTTAATATTGATCGAATCCTTTATTAGATTATATGTATCAAATCAAAGCTTCTTTTTTATGATATGTAGGAAGTTTAAAATCATTGAATAAACTATAGATATATCTATGTATTTGTGATCTTTGATTGTAGTTGGTCATTTCTTTGAATGGTGGTTTAAACATATATTCTCCAATCATACGTGGATGTGTGGAAAGAAAGCATCCATGTTGGTAAAAGTGACACAAAATTGTCCCCTTTTGGGACCCATCATTGAATTCACTCCAAACCCCACCCTTTTTTCTTTTCTTTTAACCATATTTTCGGCTAAGTAGCCGAGTCTGAGTCTGTTGTCACATAAACTTAAATTTCACCGAACGATATACTATAATCATCTTAGGTTGTGCTCCCAAGCTTATTAAAGGAGAGAAAAGAGAGGAAGGGAAAGGAAGGGGAGGGTTATTCCGTGCTCCCGAAAGGAGAGAAGGGAAGGGAAGGTTGCTCCCGAGTTTCATGTAAGGAAAGACATGGAAGGTAGAGGATGGCTAATATAGCCTAATTCTCCTTCCATCATTTCATTCCATAAGTGGAAAGATTTGGAAGGATGGATCATCCTTCACCTCCTCTCAACTTCTCTTCTTTCCAAAAAAAACTTGGGAACACAGCCTTAAAGTCCTGCTGCATTGTGTATAAGTTATAATATAATTGTATGACCAAATGAAACTATAAATTATTAGTATGAATATAAAGTGCATCTAGTTTAATTCATCAATAATGTGCCAACAGATGAAGGACATGGCATTAAAAGCTTCCGGTTCTTCAAAGGGGAAGCCCCCCACAGGGCCAAGCAGCTTCAAGAAAGGACACAAACCCTACACAGACTTTGACACCGTAACTAAAGGGGTACCCTATCCTTATATGCAACCAGGTGGCTCAAGTTCGACCCCTGCTTGGGACTTTAATAGTAACGATGGAGGATATGAAGCCCCTCGTCAGTCTGGTCATTTGGTGTTGGATGATGAAGATGATCCTGTGGAATGGATGGCTCAGGTGGAGCCTGGAGTTCAAATTACTTTTGTGTCCTTGCCTAATGGTGGAAATGATCTTAAGCGAATTCGATTCAAGTAAGACTAATGCTTCCAGTTTATATATACTTTTACACTAACATGTCTAAAGTCCTGATGGGTAGTTCAATGTTTGTAATGTAAAAATTAAATAAAACGTATTCATAATAACAATATATGTGCACGTACTTTGTTTAAAAGGCTACTAGATCAGTGTACTTTTGCAAAATTAACGCACTGGTCCTGGTTTTTTTTAAAGGCCAACTTGAAGACAGTCAGACCTTAACAAGTAACTTTGGGACCGAATACAAGTATGGACCTAGTATCTAAATACAGATAGTCTTTTAATGTAGTCAAAACCTTGTCTAGCAATTGGGCCTCTCCTAAAACGACATTGTACACGTTAAATACTTGGAATTAATCAGTTGGCTATTATTATTTTTATTATTTACAAATTTAGCTTGTTTTGTTACATATGCTGATACTTTTTTAATTCTTGAATGAAAGCCGAGAGATGTTTGATAAATGGCAAGCACAAAGGTGGTGGGGAGAGAACTATGACCGAATCATGGAGCTTTATAACGTTCAGAGGTTCAATTGTCAAGCTCTTGACACGCCCGCTAGGTCTGAGGATGAGGTAATATATTTTCTCTTCCTTTTCCTGGAACAATTGGAACATGTAATAGATTCGGATCATAAGTTTATAAGCTAGCTAAACAAGGACAGACATCACACGTCTTGAATGGGTTGAAAGTTAGCTAAAGTACGCCTAAAGTATACTTCCAATGCATAAAACCTTCCAAAAACTAAATCATTATACTAAAAAAATTGCAGTACAATAGAAATAATATAAATTATGCAGTCATATTTGACAAATAAATCATTTATACGACATGTCGACATGTAAAGTTTTTGAACAGAAGTGTATTGGGTCAACCCTACTCGACCTGTTCCAACCCTAAAAACAGTCACCTGTTTTGAGGTGCTACCTAAATCGTGTAATCCGTCCATTTTCCCACCCCTTGTAATCTAAAAAGATATACGTTACACTCTGTGCAGAGAGACTCGTCCTATTCAAGGCTTGGATCAGTAAGGGACAGTCCAATGACAAGCCAGTATAGGAACTATTACAAACCTCCAGAGCAAGGGGGGAATCACCAGTACAATGCGGGTCCCAGTGTTTACGGTGTTGGCGGGCCCAAGGGTGAGATGTCATCTATGGATGCATCAAGGACAACAACTTCCTCTAGAGATGAGGCATCGGTCTCAGTTAGCAATGCCAGCGATATCGATTCAGAGTGGATAGAGGAAGACGAGCCTGGAGTTTATATTACCATCAGACAGTTGGTAGATGGAACCCGAGAGCTGCGGCGTGTCAGATTCAGGTTACTCTTTTTGTTTCTAAAGTACTATTTGGTTCATGTGCTAAGACACTTGTAACCTGATCGATAAAGGTGCAAATTTCGACTCAACTATCTCAAACAGCCAACATCACCAGCTTAAAAGGAAATAGGCTAAATGGGTTGAAAGTTGCTCAAAGCGTTCTTTTAATGCATAAAGCCTCTAGTATTGTGTTATTCAAAAATTAGATAATTATCGAATTTAATATTAAGTTCTGGAAAGAAAAGGTTCCGGGGCCGACCCACATGACCCATTACCAAACCAGCCCAGCTAGCATATTTAACAGTTATTCATTGATGTACTGACAATCTCACTTTTTTGTATATGCAGTCGTGAAAAGTTTGGGGAAGTCCATGCAAAGCTCTGGTGGGAACAAAACCGAGAGAGAATACAATCTCAGTACCTTTAACGATATACTAAACTTTCTAACAGATCACGAACGATGTCATATTAACAAAAACACAGATTTCAGATGGGAGAATGAAGTTACTCCACTTTTGGCATCACACACCGTGGTATACAAGCTTTTTAATGTTAGGCTTAGTCTAAACTCATGTTGGCTTACCCGTTTCTCTTTAGATGTTCTTCGGTAGGATGTCAATGGGAAACCACTCTCACAAACTTCTGTATGTTTGCTTATTTGTAGTAATGTGTTTATACTCTGAAAACAGAAGCTAGCAGGTTTATTACTCCATACGCAGCTCCCCGGGTAAACCAAGAAGATTATATACATTTTTGGCCAAAATCACTTGGACCTAAAACTTTAATTTCTGATATGAATTTGTTTTTGAGAATAATGTCTTCTAAACGTCTAGTACGAAATGCCACGTCGTATTAACTAAAACAATCGGTGTTATGTCAACTCAAAACATCTGCCAAATGTTTCGTGTGACGAGAGACATTAAATCCTTCATCGAGTATTATCACAATTCACGCCACTAGATTAAGCATGATTGATGCTTTGGTTTGGGGTGTTAATAAATCAATGTATAAATCAATGTATATTTGTGGTTTGGGTTGTGCATCCCTAGTGATGAAGGCTCTTTATTGGATAGCAGCTTAGCTAATCAAGGATGTAGTTATTCAAGCTGGGGTTGTAAAAGAGTTGAGGTTTTATCAAGTTATACAAGCTCGAAGGTTAAACTCCTTCGACTGGAGCTTTTAGCAGGTCCGACTACGAAAGCAAGCTTCAAACAGTTGCCATATATGTGTATGTTTGGCGTGTAGCTTATAAAAATTTTTGAAAACTTGAACTTATAGTTTTAATAAGCTAAAGCTCATAAGTTTAGTTTGGTTATCAAAATTTTTGTTAAATTATGGTTTCCATAAAGCTCATAAACCATAAGCCGCTTGAATTAGCTTATGAAAACGAGAGCTTATGAAAAAGAAATTACTTTAATTATATTCAATATTTTTAAATTAATATTTGTTCTTTTACGTCATTTTATTTTCATAAGCTCCGGCTCTAGTTACTTTGTCAAACGCATTATACTAACAAAGGCTCGCTATAAGCGCTAGCTATAAATAAATTTTAGTAAACATATTCATCGCATCCGAGCTTATTAACACCCAGCTCCAATGATTGTGAGCTTTTCCAGTTTGATGCGGTATGTATGTACTAACATGCATGTACGTACGTAGGCGAATTAAATTTTTATCAAGTTAAACTCTGGTCAAGCTCATTAAAGCCAAACTAAATGGAGCCTGTCTGCTTGCATCACGAAGGATCTCCAAGCTATTGAACTATCTGGAGCTTTAGGTTAAGGTGGTAAGATTTTATATTTATGATTTTCATAAAATAATGGAGTATATTTGATTTATTGCGAACTATATTTTCTTGGACCCTTTTTTGCTCCGTGTGTTGGTGTTTATGTGCGTTATCCAACGGCACAAAGTGAAAAGTCAAAACACAGGTTCAAATTCTAAAAGAACGGTATTAACAACGGTTGGGTATGGTCAATGATTCATGGTTTAAGTGGTGAGATACCTAGGTTTTACCCATGAGACGAAGGTACGAATTTTGCCAGATGCAAATTCATACTCTGTTAATTTCCAGTTGCTAGGAGGAACCTAATGAAGTTTTTCCTCTGGCACCGTTGCTCTGCTAGTGATAACGGGATCTGATTTAGACAACCAACTACCCGTTGCCTCACCATTTGACGGTGAGGGGGTTTGTTTCTATTCGAAAGTCACCTGTCAAAAAAGAAAAAAACAATAGTTGGGCACGAAGCCTCAACTATCATAAAACAAGCATTACCATGAGAGATGGAAGCATAACTAATGATATCATTAGTTACCGCTAATATGAACAAATGCTCGACTTTTATGTCTTACGTTACTTGTAAGCAATGGGTTAACGTACCACCATTGTATACTTCAGTTTCAGTGTTTGTGTGCGTACAGAATGTACTTGTCCTTAATTGATCTTTTCAATCATTGCATCTCCATACCCATAAAAATACATTACTAAACCACAATATATCTCATTTTATAGGAACACGACTGAGATAATGTCAATGTAGTTGAACAAGCATAGGTACAAGGAAGGCACTTATGACACAACTGGTAAAGTAAACGTTTTTAATTTATTGAAATATGATAATAGTACCACTTGATATAAAACCTCCATTCATCCTCCCACCTTGCTACTATAAGCTCTGCCATGCTGATAATAAATATCATGAGACTTCCCAGGAAACAAGTCAAGTCGTCCATGACGTATCGCAGCTTTTGCAGGTGGGGGAATATACACCCGCTGCTGGTGTTGCTGTCTAGGATCCACTCTAGCTGCACCAATGGTAATGTGTGACAAGTTCTCAGCGGCGTCAGAAACCCCTCCACCCTTTCCCATCAATCCCACTGCTCCACCAAAAATGGCGTTTATCAGCCAAATATATTTTTTATGAAAATTATACTGCAAGTGTATATTCTGAAAATGCATCCAAAATGAGTATGGTTCAAGAAGGTGGCAATGTAAACGTGCTTACTTACCAATCAGTTGATTTAATGTTTTATCTCTAACGGGTCAAGTAGTTGAGCGAGTACGCAAAATATTTTTTATGCATAAAAGCTCCTAAAGAGCTAAATCTATTTAATTTGAAATTTAATTTTTTATTGGAACAATATGATTTCGAATAAAGTGTTTGTGGTCAATGCAGCCAAGCCCAGCCTGTTTTGATCCACAAAGAAATTTCCCATTCTGACCCATAACCTAACCCATCCATGGTGCCACCTTTAAAGATCCATCATCCAAAGAAAAAGTTCTTACTTGTATTGTACTGTCCAGTAGGTTGGTATTTTGGTTGTCTGGAAGCGGTGTTGTAAGTTGTCTTTGCATTCTTAACTCCGTCCTGAGACCAAGAAGCAAGACAATGTCTAAGAGGAATAATGCAAATATACAATTTAGAGAAGCTGAAGTGTCATTTTAGCTAAGAGTTTATGTTACATACCTGATGATCCATTTCCAGTTCATGATGCACCCCTGTTGTAGAAAATAATTAAAGTGATCATGAGAATCTATGAAGCTTTAACGCCAAAAGAACAGAATAATCATATTTAAGGGAAAATACAATTCACTAAGACGCACGGATTTACGGAGAGCAGCTGGTTCAATAAAAACACAAAAGAAACGGAAAACAATAGAACTTTATCTAGTATTTAATGACAACTATAATGAATTTTATTAAAAAAATTCAAAATTCATGACAAGAATTGCAAAAAGCTAAGACGAGTGTTTGATAATTGATCTAGGTTGAATTTCAAAAACTACACGTTTTTTTTTACTGAATTCAGGTATCCTAACTACCAATTATTATAATTACTACTAGGATAACGAGTACAGCTATTCTAATGTTTATTAAATAACTACAGTAATAGCTTCTGAACTTAAGATTTATTGTTAGCGTAGATAGTATCTTTGTTATTGTAAGCCTTGAATTCTTGAACTATTAAGCTGCAATCCAAGAATGATGGTCATAATTCATCAAACAAACGAAACTAACAAATGGGATAGTATTTCATTTCAGCAAGCAAGCAAGCAAGCATCCTCATACACCAAAAGAAACTATTCATGTATAAAATATCCAAACTGATTTATTTCCAACTTTAGATCTATTATTGTATGCTTTTTGTAATCATAACTACTGAACTAATTATTTGAGTATGGTTTATATAAATGAACAAGAAAGTGAATGAATCATCCTAAACCGCCCCAGCTCATTTTAACCCCTATTGAAGAATGACAACTTCCGACCAGAACCCATTTGACCTGTTGCCCAACACACCTGGCCCACCTATCTTGTCACCTATAACTCTGTGAGATACATTACCTGTGCTTAAGGAAGCAGATAACTTCACAGATGAAGGAATGTTGCATGCTGACTTCATATTAGGCAGAAG
The DNA here is from genome assembly GCA_025447715.1 of Asclepias incarnata. Taxonomy (NCBI): domain Eukaryota; kingdom Viridiplantae; phylum Streptophyta; class Magnoliopsida; order Gentianales; family Apocynaceae; genus Asclepias; species Asclepias incarnata. The sequence continues at coordinate 12,997 of JAOEHQ010011488.1, forward strand.
ACCAGAATATACTGTCGCATAGTTTTGATTCATAGCACCCCTCCCATTTAACCCAACTGGAAAAACCACAACCCTTTAGGAACTGATCCAAACGGTTGTTAATTTTGTTAGAATTAGAAAATAGTCGTAAAGAATATACTAACCAGATGGGGAAGTCTTAGCAGCAGCAGGCTTAGGGCGAAGAGATGGGGGAATATAGTAACAGCTCTGAAGAATCAAATATTTACTAATTTAGTCATCTCTCATAATTCATCAACAATGTTGGTTAATATCTCTCTTAATTTAATTAGAGCAAAGGGTACCTGGAAGAAAGGATGCTGAAGAGCCTCGACAGCTGTCGGCCTCTTACATGGGTCCCATGAACAGAGAGCCTACATTAAAAAAAAAATTAAAAGAACATAACTATGTAAGGAGACCTTTAAGTGTTGAATATAATTAAATGTTACTAGAATGTTTTAAAGTGAAAAGACGGCAGAAATAAGTGCTTACAGCAATCAAACTGACTGCTTCCTTGCTTGCAGATGGTATTAGCACAGAAAGGTTTACACCAGCAAGCTGCAACGCAAATTTACAGATGAGTGGGTCAGCAAGCATACTTAGCACAATTTGTTTGGTAAGAATTGAGTAGGCAAATTCAACCCAGTTACTTATAATAAGTCGAATCGTATTAGGTAATTTAGACATATCAAACAGATGAAAATAGATAAGAAAAGACGAGTCAAATGGGTCAATCATGACAATAAGTAAATTGAAAATGCATAAAACCTCCTAGATCGATACACTCAAGTCAAAATCAAATTATAATTGTAGTAAAACAGATACTGCGATTGTATTTAAACTAAGTGTTCATACACTACCCAAAAAATCTGTGACAGGAAGTGTCCAGGTCAGCCAACCATCCCCTTTTGCCCTGTTACACCCACCGGTCTATATATGCTACTATCAAATTCATAATACACGATATATGCTACTATCAAATTCATAATACACGATATGTAAATACTTAATAGATATATCCCTAGCAGCATAGAAACAGGCAACATAACATGTACGCCAAAGAAACTTCAGAAAATTAAATTAAAATAAGACGCATCCTTGTGAAATTATGTACTTCGTGATTATATACAGATACATTGCCAACGTTGAAGCATGCAACTGGCAACTGACACAAGTCACAAAACATTATGATGTAAAGAACACGACAAACTAACCGCTGGAAACTGATAATTGATTGTACTAGCCAGTGCAAGTCCCTCACGCCATGTGCTTACTGTTGGGCTGCCCAAGACACTGCAAATTTTGTATATTTCATCCGCTTCACTGTAGTTGAAGAGCACAGCAAAATTCAGTTGCCACATGCCCCCAAAACGACATAAAAATAACAGAGACAGTAAACACCATTAAAGCAAATATGGCATCATCAACCCTAACTAAAACAAGCTACGTAGCCAAATCTGTTTGGAGTTTCAGATTTATATGCAGGATGAAACACTACAGAAAGCTAGCAAACAGTGTTCACATTTATGTTTGAAACTGATTATTACTACGTGAGGCATAAGAATCGGTATTTAGGGTTTGGATAAACAGATCCCACTTCTTATCTAATGATACTAAGTTTTATAAAAAAAATAGTCCAAACAGTGGCAAAGCTAATTATGTAAGGGTATATTAAAATTACCTATATATGCCCTTTTTGTACCTACTTTGAAAGGCTTTTTAACTCCTATTAAACAAAACACCTCCTATTTCCACAATTGTCTTACTTGATCTAAAAATCTATCCAGTTACAAAAATAAATCAAATCTGCCAAACATCTGATTATTACAACTTTAAACAGCAAAACCACATACAAACACTACTTTCTACAGCCTGCTTTATTTCAACTAAATAGTAAATATCATATTCAGATTGCTAAATATCATACTATTATCAGCAAAATGTGCATCCAAACACCCTTTAAGTTCACCTAAACCTGGTAAATCTTTCTTGAGAAGGAGAGTCATGACATCTATTTAAAAGGTGGGAGACCATATATACCTTGAACCAGGAAAAAGTGGACGGAGAGTAAATAATTCAGCCATGATTGCACCCATCGCCCATAAATCTGTGATTAAGATGTGATTAACACATTAACTTCACATCCTAATACATTTAAGGAAGCGTCACAATAAAATTACTGCAACTCACCAACTGCAGAGCCATATTTTGGCGACTGGAGAAGTACCTCTGGGGCTCGATACCTCAAAATCCACATTTCCGTAATTAGAAGACATGTAGCATGTGATTATAAATAGAGACATAAAGTTGCAGTGTCATGATGTAGAATGAAAGAACAACACTCACCAGCGTGTTGAAACATACTCGGTGTATGGTGGTTGGGATGTAATCTCACGAGCAAGACCAAAATCAGCTATTTTTATCACCCCTTTAGAAACAAGCAAGTTCTCTGAAAGCATAGATACAGACGATGTGATTATTAAATAAACCAACATACCACAGATTTAACAAAAAGAACTGCAGAATGCTTAAAATGTTACCAACAAAGCAACAACAGATGCATACACACAAACTAGTCTAATCTATGTACACAGGGCCAACTCTAGCACAAAAGCAAATATAACATGAAAAATCTTATCACTTGAAATAGACATGACAGTTTATAAGCCAGAAGATTATTTACAACACAACACAATTCATTTCATTGTCTAACCATTAATCTGTTCATTCATAAATTACCTGGCTTAAAATCACGATGAAAGTAACCATGTTGATGCATGTATACAAGACCTTGAAACACATTGAAGCACCAATTTCTAATTTCAGTTTCCGAGAAAGGCTTCACTCTGTTTTCCATAAGATGGTAAAGACTACACTCCTGGAAGAACAACATGATACTTGCACAAGTAAAAATATGGCCCAAAAAAGCAGCTAATATACATACCAAAAAAAGTTACATACCATATATTCAAAAACGAAGTACAGAACATCATTTTCTCTAATAACTTCCTTGAGCTTCACAATATTTGGATGATTCAACTTACGCAGCGACTGCCAACAGTAAAAAAGTTGATGTTAAAACAGGAAGCTAGGAGATGAATAACAAATAACGTAAATGTGGCAACTTTGACCAATATACTTATGAATGGATCGATTTGGGTTTACGGTTTATCCAGAAAGGGCCTAACAAACAACTTCAACTAAAAGAGACAAGTCTAATTTGTCCGGAAGTGTATTCTTAACCCTTACACCCCCCTAGATCGATAGATATTACAGAAATAGAAATAAAATATTCTTGTAAATACATAATTATCTTATTTTCGAGATCCTTAACTCATTAACTGTGGCATCTTAGTAGGCCAAGCCAACCCGACGTGTAACCCAAACCAGTTTTGACCTGTTTCCTATCGAGCCCATTTCCCACCTCTAAAACAATAGAATTAAGTTTACCTTGACTTCTCTCAAATTTATGCATTCCTCCCATGAATAATATTTTCTCTTCATTTTCTTAATGGCAACCTGTAAGCATTATACATCAGCTATAAGAAATACAATCGTTTAACTTTTACAAGTTCTTCCAGAATGCTATGCAAATCAGAGAAAACCTACCACTTCACCATTAAGCTTATTCAAGGCTCTCCAGACAACCCCAAAGGTTCCATTACCAACTTCTTTGATTATCTTGTACCTAAATCAGAATAATGAAAAACCTTGATGTCTCAAATTTGATTTCGCAACATAGATAACACAGAAGCACATATGAAAATAATCTCACCTATCCATTTATGTGTTCACAACAGCACGTAGCACTTTTATTTTGAAGAAGAGACAAATATACAGAAGAAATAACACACTTTATGTAGAATATTACTGAAAAACCTATAAAATAATTGCCAGCCTTGATGTTCCAGCTGGATCAACCTTCACTCTTAGTGCAAGAGCAGAGTAACTATATGTTTCTGACGAACAGTCCTCGTGGAATAATTCATAAAAGAAATTGGTTCATTGACACCGAGACATTGACAAGGTAACAGAAGCAAAGACAACTGGGAATTGATAGGCATCTTGACACTGATCCAGGAAGTATATATAAGCAGAATACTCGTAGCCACAAACAAAAGCTCAAAACCACTGAATTTGTTATTTTTGTTTTTGAAATGGCTATCTCATATACTTTACTTGAATTCCGTCTCGAAATCTTAGGTCAATATCTAATGTAGATCTAACTGATACCCATCTGCAGGAAGGACAAGTATTGCTAAATTAAGGTCAGACCGACAATCTCAACTACTACTTGACGGTGAACAGAGCGATTACAAGCAAGGTTCAGCCCTGTAGATTGGAACAGAAAAAATGATGTCAGAATCACATCATAGACAAAGAAGAAAACATCACAACTTTATTAACAGATAGTTACAATACTATTTTAAGTCTATACTACATCAGAGGTGCATTGACACAAAATATGTTGCAAATTTGATTGGCATACACAACGAATATCAACAAGTAAATGCTGATCCAAACCTTGCTTGAGAAAGGTAATCACTTACTTGCTGACATACACGGATCCAACACCAGTCTCGGGAAAAAAATGGCATTACACCTGCTTAACTGCTCATACACTGTAGGTTCACTAAGTGCAATCACCAACGAAGAGACAACGCCAATCAAGCACTTCTTGGAATGAAAAAACCTGTCTCTGGAAACCTGACCAAGGGCATACTTGCTCCATGTCTCAGAAAAGAACCTTTCCAAGCTGACATAGAAACAAAAAAGATATATTAGCATGAAATTAGTGCATTCACAACTACAAATAACTCCAACGACGCACCAGCGAAACAAATATTTCAAAAACATAACTCATTGGAAAACACACAATATTCCCACACCTACTTCTATCTCAATTTCACAGACGTACATGTATCTCTCCTTATCGCAAAACACTTTTTGCGATATTTAATCAATTAGCGACAAGTAAACAACAAGGGAATAGTCCTTAATAGTTAAATCTGCATATACCAGTCACAGCCAAACGCGTTGATCATGTGTATCAAGCGACAAGCAGCAATAATAAATTGATACGCATTTCCATAATCCGTATGAGTAAGGCACAAGATAAACTGGTAAACCTATCTAGAACCTCATTGAACAAGCACTTGAAAATGTAAAATAGTCAGATTCAACTAGAAGCAGATAAAAGTCATAAAAAAAACCAAACATGATATAAGATATACATATAGGCATATAGCTTACTTACTACGGCAAAATTCACAACATATATCCTTGGAATTTTACGCCTCTATCAATTTCGATCAAAATAATGCAAAACTAAGTCAAAAATCAAATCAACCTAATTAAATTAAAACCACAAATATTTATCAAAAAAATAAATTAAATCCACTCCAATCAAATCAAAGCAATTAAACAATAATAAACAGTAAATAAAGAAATTGAATAAAAATAAGGATACCTTGTGTGGGGTAAACGGGTAATCTACTGGAGAGAGATTTATATATATTTATATAAGGAAAAACCCTAACGAAGTACCGATTTCAAACTGTGTGTTTGTGTGTTTTGGAACTTGTTGAACAAGAAAAACGGACCATACGAACAAGGTAAAACCTAGATATTTATTTATAGATATAGATATGATTGAAAGAAAAGGAGGTGGGAATGAATGGTATATGCCTTGCGTTTTTGATTGGATGGTGTGGCTTGTATTAACCGCGTGGACTTTCATATGCTTTGTGTTGCGTCACACATTACATTACCCGCCGATACCTTTTAGTTATAAAAAAAAAGGGTGTTGTTATATGTACCCGAAGGTCAATTGTATTTAAATAATTTTTGACAAAAAAAGTTTTATTTTTTCAGTTGTTTTTTAAAAAATTATTCCTTTTTTAGTTTTTTTGCTTTTAAGTTTTCTATAAAAAAAAAATGCAAACATTGAAAGTAACAAAATTATACAGTTGTATTTGTATTGAAAACTTGATCAACATTAACTTTTTTATTGTGATAATATGTTACCACCACCAGACACCTCCAACCACCACCAGCCGCCATATATCTCTGGCCACCAACCACAAATCAATCATCACAACCACCGTCATCATCACCACCACCACAACCAGATACCTCCGACCACCACCAGCCGCCATATACCTTTGGCCACCAACAATCCAAATGCCAAATCAATCATCACAGTCGCCATCATCACCATCACCACCACCATAACCACAACCAATCATCAGTCGGATCTCTACAAAGATCTATAAACTAACCATCACCAACCATCAGATTTTGAGAAGATAGAGGAAGAGATGGGCGACAGTGTGGCAACGGTGGCGTGATATGGAGAGGGGGTGGCGGTTGGGAGAGAAAGGGATAGGGGCGGTTGTGTGAGGGTTGGAAGGATGGACCGCATATTTTTTTTAGAAGATAAGAAAAATGGCTTTAGTGGAAGATGGGGGTTTTATATGGGGGCAACATTGGGTCCATTAATAATAATTTTCATTTACATTTTATTATAACTAATTTTTTAATTTTATTTAAACACTAATTTTTAGGGAGTATATCGTGGTTTTTGAAGGTAGTTGAAAAGTTGCATACTTTTTTTATTAAAATTTTTTTATCTGTCAATAATGATAATATAATTATAGCATTTTGACTTATGGGTCTACTAAACAAAAAAGAAAGGTCCATTTATCACATCCCTAAAATATCTACTCAACCTCTTCTCTATTAAATTAACAATTTTGTTAAATGACCTTTACTACTTTACCAAAAAAAAGAAAAAAAAATTAAAAGATTATTAGTATATTAAATGAGCTTTCCAGAAAGATAGCGAAAATGGATACATGGAATTCTTTTATCAGTCTTCAGTTCTTGTAAACAGGTCTCCGATTTTCGAGTTTCAATGTGGTAAAGGCATGCAGCAGGGAGACCCGATCTCACCTTTTTTTTTTTGTTTATAATGGTTATGGAGGCATTTACATGTATGGTTAACAAAGCTTGTTGTGATGGTGTGTTCCATATAATCGAATTGGGCAACCAAGGCCCTAGCCTCTCCCACCTCCTGTATGCGGACGACTGTGTAATTTTAGGTGAATGGTCTACTGAGAATGTGACGAACATGGCTAAAGTCTTAAGGTGTTTCTATCTCTGTTCCGGTTTGAAAATAAATATGGAAAATTGAGTCTTTATAGCATTGGGGTGGAGAACGGAGGTGAATACTGAATAACATGGCTGAGATAGTCAGTTGTGCACCAGGATTCCTTCCTTTCATTCATCTAGGTATTTGGGTTGGCGCCAACATGAATAGAGTCGCAAATTGGAGCTTTATCTTTGACATATTTGAGGCAAGACTGTCCAAATGGAAAGCAAAAAGTGTATCCATTGGGGGTCGAGTTACCCTTATCAAGGCAGTTATGGAAAGTCTTCCTACTTACTACTTTCAGTCTTTAAGGTACCGGCTAAAGTTATTGAATGATTGGAGGCTATCATTAAAAGATTTTTATGAGATGGCTCGGACTCGGTTAAAAAAATCTATAGGGTATCATGGGATAGAGTGGCATCGCCTATCATTGTGGGTGGCCTTGGTTTGTGTAAGTTGAAGGAAACAAATATGGCTCTACTAGCCAAGTGGGCCTGGAGATATAAGATCGAGACTAAATAGTGTGTGGAGGACTGTGATTAAATGTAACATCCCAAACTCTTTTATTTAATTTCGTTAACTTTGACTGTTAGTCAATGTTGACCTGTCGTTAAATGGCGTTATACTTTATGTGGATAATTATCGTGTCAATTATTGTGTGTTATGTGGATAATTATGTGGTAATTATGTAGATTAAAATGTGTCATTTATATAGAAAAAACCGTGTCGTGTTCCCGTTAGTGTAGTTAATATGTGATAGTGGTGATTAATTGAGGGCAAGAGGGTCTTTTTCCATAAGGTTACAGCAAATGAGAAGACCATTAGGGTCTCATTCTCTTTCATTTCCAGTTTCATAGGAAAAAAATAACCTCCCTTTGAACCCTAGTCATTCCCTTTGCAATTATTGAGTATTGTGGTGATTTCGAAGGCAATCCGTGAGTGTTTTGGTGTGTAATCCATTCCCTACAGGTATAATGATTATTCCTCTCTTATTATTGATCTTATAGGTGTATTATGTTGTTTCATTTCTGGACTTAAAGGTTCATAGGGTTTGTAATTGATTTGATAAACGATTTTAAGGGTTTTTGGATGATTAAATGAATTATTATTGTTGGTAATCCATCCATGGATCAATTGATGGTGTCAAGCCATCAATTATACCTTAAAAGAGTCTATTTTTATGTGTAAAAGTCTTGGTTGGCGATTGGATTTGATTGGTTTGGAATTGAAGTGGATACGAAATAGTTGTTGGCTGGTCGGGCAAAAGTTGCGGGGCAACTTTTGGTCTGGCCAAATTTTATGATCTATGATTTGCGATGCAAGTTTTCAACTTGCGACGCAAATCTTGCTTTGGTGGTCGTCTGGGCTTGTTTTCATGCTCTTTTGACCTATATTCGTGGGGGTTAAGTTACCATTGGGTTTAGGGAATTTTGAGATGTTTAGTTAGCCCCAAATGACAATATTTATGTGTTTATAGGTTGTTAGGAACACGTTGAGTACACGGTAAAGTTGTTTGTGATTGTTGTTCATCCCGAGAGGTAAGATAACTTACTTTTGACACATGAGGGACCCAACAAAACTTAGCTTTGATAATTACTCCCCATTTTATGATGTTTAAACTATCTCATGCATATGTTGGGTGTAGGATACAAGTGAGGGTTAATCTTGGGTGTTATGTTATATGATTGAGTAGTTATGAGCTTGATTGCATGTGTAGACCTTGTGTAGCTTGTTGCTTGTGTTGCAATTGATTTTGTGTGGACTTGTACACATAGTACACTAGACATGATTTAAGTTGGCATGTCACGTGCACGATTAAGGGCCCTAAAATTATGGTGTAGCATTTAGTGAGATATATGTGTGGTATATATCTATTTGTTATGATAAAGTGTTGATGAGTTGGGTGGATGAAATCTACTAGTGTTGATATGTCTCGAGCACAGCGTGGAAAGAGTTAAGCTTAACCCATATTCGGTCTATTTAGGTCTAGTGTGCTGCGTTGATCACTCGTGGGCAATGTACATGTTTCATGTGTGACCCAATTAGCGTTTTTAGAGTAATTCCGGGTGGCGTGATTGACCACTAATGCAGTAACGGGTTACTCATGGATTTGGTTATGCCTATCCATAACGACAATGATGGGCCACCGAAAGGTTTACCCATCAAGTCGGATGTGAGGTTCCCTGTTTGGCTATGTGGCCACCTTTCACAACTTATTTGCGCAGATTTAACTTGGCATAACCTTTGCATGGATTAAGTAGCTTGTGTTGATATGTGGCTTGAGTTGATATCGGAGGATTGCTAGGCACATTGTAGGATTTAATTATCCTAATTATGTAGATTGCGTTGATATTGTTGTTGTGTCTTTATGTATGCATGAGTCGAATTACAAAAGTGTTTTAATGGCAATCCTTTATTTATAATAACCTGTTATCTTACTCAGCTTTAATAGCTGACATTTGTTTTGTGGAAAATGTGTTATACCCTATGGTTAGGCGATGATTGGCGATTCAGTAGCTTGTTCGTGAGATGTGTAGCTATTACTGGAGTTAGTGGATGTTGGCTTTAGTTACCCTTAGCTGCTTCCCTTTATGTAGACATATTTAATGCGCCATTTGGCATTTGTTAATGTTGACTTGTGGATTTCCTTTGATTATTGTTATGATACTATGTTGTAACACCATTTTGAGATATTTATGATTCCGTTAGGAATTAAATGGGATTTTAAATGTCGGTTCTGCGCTTTGTAAACAGAGTTATCTTAAAGTTGAAATTTTTTGGAAATTCACATTTTTATAAAGTAGGTTGTTATCTTAAAGCACTTCACGACACAAAAAGATGTTGGTGGTTACTCCCGGCAAATAAATATTTACCAGTGGTTTGGAGATCGATTGTGAAGAGTATGGATAGCGTGAAGACGACTGGTATAGGGATTAACCAGTTACTAAAGGGAGTTATTGGGGATGGTAATGGTATTAGAATGTGGTTGGATGTGTGGGCATGTAATGTAACATTAAAAGATCGATTCCCCAACCTCTTCAAACCGGAGAAAGAGAAACGTTGCTTGGTTAAGGAGAGGTTCAATGGTAGCAGGAAAAGTTTTTCTAATGGATGGAGATGGTATAAAGTCCCAGCATGCTACGAAATTGGAGGAATGGAATGCTCTTAACGAATTACCGGAAGGTCTTGGTATGTCTAATAAAGCTGATAGATGGGAATGGCAAGGCGCAAATAATAAGGAGCTAACGGTCAAAGGGGTCAAGGAGTTTCTCCAAAGTGCAAACGATTACAACATTAGGTATGTGTATATTTGGTCTTAGTGGGTACCAAAAAAGTGTAACATATTTATGTGGCATGCTACTATGGATCGCATCCCGACTTTAGTGGCCCTTAAAGCTCGGAACTGCTGCTTCGAGGATACAAATTGTGTACTTTGCAAGTCAGGATAGGAAACGGTGGAACACCTTCTGTGTTCGTGCGAGGTGGCGACGGTTGTATGGAACTGCATCAGTAATTGGTGTAATTCCAACCCGTTTTTCTTGTTTGAAGTTAAGGATTTGGTCGAAATTCACGAGAATGTGGGGATAGGAAGGAAGAAATAAGAGGTGCTTAAATGGATTGTTATTGTTGCTTGATGGTGTATATGGAAGGCTAGAAATGATAGAAGGTTTTCAAACATCAAAGTCAACACGGAAGGGATAATTCATAACATCAAGACAATGGGGTTCTTATGGAGTTATGGTATAGATGTAGAACAAAAAATAGAGAGATTACTTGGGATGATTGGTGTAGTTTTAAATTAATGTAAATATTGTTTGTGTAAGTGTTTGGATGCCTACCTAATTTGGGGCGTGAATATCAATAAAAGTTACCTTTCAAAAAAAAAAAAAAAACTTATTACATGTTTAAATTTTAAAATGATTAATTTTATTAGTATCAATTTATAATCAAATATTTCGTATTTTAAATAATCATTTATATTTTTGTTAATTCTGACAAACTAAATTCGAAAACGTTAAAATTACATTAAAAATTGTATAAATATCATTTTTACCGACTCATGGTAGCATTAAACAAATCGAGATATTACTAGAAGTTGTTGTCACCGCTGCATCATGCGGATATAATCTTTGTTATCTTTTAAGCATCTATTAAGCATAACCTCTTTGTTGGTTTTTTCAAGTATAAATAAAAATATTACGGTAAATGATGAAAACAGCTAAAATCTAGTAACAACTATACATGCGTAAATGGTTTTTATGTTAAATATAGTCACTTCCTAGATTTACATATTATAATTCATAATACGATCTTCTATGTATGTCATAATCTCTTAGACATAACCTTGAATGCTATCTTTATCAATTCCAGAATATTTTAACAAAAGTAAATGCAAAACGACATAATTAAATAGTCTTCATAAAACTACAAGTAAGTGGGTAACTAAAAGCCATCTTCTAATCTTCATCAAAGGCTACCCTAACACTCACTTGTCCACTAGCCTCTTCAATGTCTAACCTAAGGGCGCAACTATTTCTACAAAACAAGTGCCAACTTAAAAAGCCGAGTAAGATAACAGGTTAGTACAATAAAAGGATTGCCAATTAAAACAGTTCATAAAAGACTTCTCATGCATACAATTAGGTACAACAACTCATATCAACACAATTTACTGAATAAGGATTATCAAATTCTAAGAAGTGCACAACAATCCTCAATATTTGCTCAACTCACATAAGCTACACAATGCACTTTATCCACACTTGGTTATGCCAAATATATCTAGTCAAAATGAAAGTTGTGTGTAGGCGGCCACATGGCCTAATAAGGAACCTCACACCTGACTTGATGGGTAGACCTTTTGGTGATCCACTGACGTCGTTATGGATAGGCATAACCAAACCCATGAGTAATCCGTTGCACCAATGGTCAATCACGCCACCCGGAATTACTCTATCAACATAGATTGGGTTACACGGGAAGCTAGTGCATTACCCTCAAGTGATCTACTCAACACAGTTAGACTAAATAGACTAATTGTGGGTTAAGCTTAACTCTTACTACATAATGTTTGAGACTTATCAACACATATAGAACTCCACCTGTTCTAATTATCACCAATAGGGCCCTTAACGTGCATGTGACATGACAACTAAATAAAGACTAATGTACTATGTGTACAAGTCATCAACAAACCATTTGATTCAACAACAATCAATAATCACACAACAATTTACTTAGTACATGCATATCAACATAATCATGTATTATTAACACCCATAGATAACCTCCCACAAGATCCCATACCCAACATACGCATGAGATGATTAAACAAGCATAAAACGAAGTTATTATGAATCATAAGTTTTATTGTGTCCCTCGTGTGTCAAAAGTAAGTTATCTTACCTCTCGGAGCTTCACAAACGACTTAAATATAAGTTGTATGTGTTCTCAATAACCTAGACCGAACATATGATAAAAATATAAGTAATAAACATCACATAACTCTTACTATTCAATGATTATGATTAGCATGCCGTCAGAACACCATGGACTCACCAAACAACTCCACAACAAAGTCTACACGAATTCAACGCTGCGCGTCTGTCAAAATCAATGTTTTGACAAACCTTTACTCAACTAAAAAACAAAATATTTTACCACATTAAAGCTAACTCTTTCTTCTAACAATAGCCGTTGGAATCACCTCAATACAATTTTTTATTATTTTTCTATGAATTTTTTAAGACAGACCACACTAAGAATTTGACCACTTTTGGAAATTAGTATTTTCGACCCACTTTGAGGCAAAATCAAATAAAACTTTGTTCATATCAAATTTAGAAGACACATACACCTTTCCAGAAAAGTAAGCCTCGACTAATGTAGGGTTATAATGAATTAGGTATGATTTTTGCAAAACAACTAAAATTCCAGACCTACTAAACCCTTGTTTTCAAGCAATTCAATAACCAATCCATTTCAACATCCAAACCCGACTTTTAGAACTTTTATACACACAAAATGACCCAATTGATGGTTTGATACCATCCCATGCTCTAGAAATCATTTACAAACAATATAAGACATTAAAGGTACCCAATAACGTTATAGACCGAATAAATGAATCAACAATCACCCACTTGGGGTTAAGACCAGAAATGAATCATCAATAAACTTTATAATAACCAACAATAGGTGGGGAAATTGATCAATACCTGCAGGGAACAATAATCACTACAAAAATCCTTGAATTTGCCACCCAATCCACACCAAAATACCAAGAATCACAAGAAAATTGCCAAAAGATAGTTAGGGTTCTTGAGAGGACTCTATAATCTAATTAGAAACTGAAATGGGGAAATAATGACCCCTTAATGTCTAATTACAGTTGAAGGGTTTTTTCCAAATGACCTCCTTGCCCCCAATGTTTACACTAATGACACTCCAACTCCACTTAACAACACTATAACCTTCGTTTAGCTACATTTAACGACAAGGCACACTAAATGGGAACACATACACGGATTTTACCACACTATTTACACACATTATTCTACTTAATTGACACACACATAATCCACATTATACACATAATTATCCACATATTTATTAGCCACATTAAACCATATACAACGACTTAACGGAGAAAGTTAAAGTTGACTAGCGACAATGTCAACATAAACAAGAAAAGATTTAGGATGTTACAGAGAATACCAAAATCATTGAGACTCCTACGCATAAATTACATAAATACCGAATTGTCTTTTTATACCATATTTTGAATTCATAACATAGGTGTAATGTATAGTTTCTATAAAAGTGGCCATCTCATAAAATCTATATATCCCCCAACTCACAAAATACAAGTATCTTCGCGGATAGTTGTCTAAGAGCACTTGGAAATGGAAATGGGAAGATCTTTAGACATGATAACAAATAATTGACGTTGTATATTAATGATCTCTTTAAAGATGTTTTATGAAACATTGAGTACAATATATGTTGGCCATGTAAAGATCTTTAAAGCTTATAGTGTAACATCCCGATTTCTTTATTTCCTTATCGTTAGTTTGACTGTTAGTCAAACATGTGCCTTCCGTTAATAGTTA
>JAOEHQ010011489.1:0-16244 GCA_025447715.1 Asclepias incarnata
TGTAGTATAGTGGTAAGTATTCCCGCCTGTCACGCGGGTGACCCGGGTTCGATCCCCGGCAGCGGCGTTTATTTTTTTCCTTGACTTGTTTGACTTTGTTCTCTAGGTGGTTAGTATAGTTTAAAGATGGTAGCTTTCTTTCTGTGAAACATTTAGTTTTTTTCTTTTTAGATTTGTAATAACTAACGACAACACATCGTCAATGACTCAATGTTTTGCCGGCTTTAATTATGTAAATCACATTACAAAGACCTGGCAAAAACTTTTTTACATCATTTCAAAAGCTAGGCTTTTTTGATTCGTAATTGATAAGTTTTTCTTTGTATTTTTATGGAGATGGAGATTCAACTTAAGATCTTTTGACCCGCAATTATTAAGGGCGTGTTTGGTTGGGAAAAACAACCTTTGTTTTTCATTTTTGTTTTCCAAAAAACATGAAAAATAGAAAACGCGTTCAAATCATAGTTTTTCAAGATAATTTTCCAAGAAAACAGAAAACAATGTTTTCTATTTTTCAATAGAAAACTTGAAAACATATTTTTTTTTATTATTTTCCATCTCCCCTTCCTCCTCTTCCCACATCTTTAATAGTTTTTAAAATGAAAATAACATTTTCTAATTTAAACGCATTTTCAAAATTTCTATTTGTTTTCTAAAAAACCCATTTCATTTTCTAAAAAATTAAAAATGAAAAACTAGAAAACATATTTTACAACAAAAAAGAACCTAAGCTACCAAATTGAAGTTTTGTTTGTCTATGCTTATGTGTTTGTTCCATTGACAATGTTTTTTTTTTTCGGTTTCCAAGTAAAAAAAGTTGTTTTAAGATATATTTTAAGCTATAACTTATTTAAAATATCATTCAACTTATAAATAATGAGTTACATATAAGATGATCAAATGCTCAGAAATTTGGCCAACGTGTCAATATACAAAATGGTAGGAGACAGTAGCAAGCCCAAGACTTTAGTGTAGCAAAGACGAAGTTAATTACAATTTGTTTTACATAATAATAATAATTATTTTAATTAATTAATTAGTATTGTGAATAATGTTTTCAGTTAGTGTGCGTTATATTTAAACTTCCATTTTAATTTATACGTAACTTCGTAGATTGATAGGTGAGAGACCAATAATGGATTGGTAATTCTTTTTAGGGTTTAAACTATAGATTGGTTAAATACTTTGTATTTCATCTCAATGTAGGTATAATACATATAAAACTATCAATGTAGATAATGTATTTTCAAATTTTGTTCTAATGTGAGCAACATATACAAAAAATGTCAACATATATAACGTATAAATTACATAACATATAACAAAAAACATTACTATATAATAAATATCTAAAAATAAATAAAAAAAAACTAAATAACATAAACAAACAAATATATTTACAAATAAATTATTGAATATTCACAAACATAAATACATCAAAAGATATCTCAATGTTTCTAAAAGAATACCACATATTTTTGTTTACCCCCTTCAAGTTTGATTGATGATAATTTTTACATATTACTTTCTAAAACCTCTTTCCGCATAGTAATATAAAAACTTGCCCTCCAATAATAACCACTATTACTGAACTCGAGAGAATGAATCAACAAGTCCAGAAGAACACACTCTACGTCGGTAAGTATTTCAATTTCAAATTCAATTTCATGTATATAATATATTTATATGTATAAAAACATATGTATTAATTAGATAATTAATTATAATATGTGTTTGATTAACTATAATAACAGGTGGATTAGCAGAAGAAGTTAATGAAACGATATTACATTCGGCATTCATACCATTCGGAGACATAAAAGATGTGAAAACGCCATTAGATCAGGCCACACAGAAGCACAGGTCATTTGGGTTTGTAACGTTTTTGGAAAGAGAAGATGCAGCGGCTGCAATGGATAATATGGACGGTGCCGAGCTCTACGGCCGTGTCCTCACCGTTAATTACGCCTTGCCCGAAAAGATCAAGGGTGGTGAACAAGGCTGGGCTGCTCAACCTAGTATGTACTACTTAAACCCTAGTTTTTGTGTCTCATTTTTTATATATGAAATTTGTTATATTGGATTTAATATTAATGTTAGCTGATTAGGTTTAGCGTTTAAGGTACTGGCCTAGTCTTTTTTTTTAAAGTTAACCTAGGTATGTGCCGATTAATCCCATGGCGACCACTCGCTTTGCAAGTAGCCCCGAGTCGTTGTTGGTGAACCTATGCGGCCACAAACGGGTGTCTTTTTTTGCTTCTAGGATTCGAATCTGGGACTTCTAGGTTCCGGCTGTGTCTTTGGCCAAAATTAAGGAGGTAAATTGGGCTACTGTGTCCCTAACCAATAAGCCTCCCTACACGGTGTAACGGTTAGGTTTAGGTTCTAGATGTAACAAGGTTCAAATTTTGGGGATGAGAAATTGAGAATGCTTATTATGAATAGATGTGGAGACTTTAAAAAGGAATTTTAGGTGTTACTTCGAGGCCTAGTTGTTAGCTATTAGAAAGGATTACTAATGGTTATGTTAACTACCCTTTAGGGCGTTACCAGGATTCGAACTCGGGGTGGGCACATCAATTCCAGGGGGTGTTGCCAGTTCTATTGCCGTTCAAAAAAAAAAAAAAAACTACCCAAAATGGACAAACCTAGTATTACCTAGAATAATGTACGTTACTATAGTTAGCAGCCTTTGGAACCCTCAACGTTATTTATGTTGCTCCTTAGCTGTTTGTAGGGATAAAGTAGAATTGTAGGTGACTTCCAACTTCTTTGAATTTTGGCAGTTCCCAACGGGATTTATAAGAATTGCATATCCGCACATTTGCCCACTGGTTTATGTAAATTTGATGGTTTTTTCATGCTCTTGAGCATGGAACTTTGAATAGACTTTTATTAAATACACCGGTATTCTTATGGCTTTTGTTAACACATGTGATGAAAAATGTTTGTAAACATAAAATATCAAATTAAAGCTTTAGATACAATGCAAACCTTCCCAATTGACAAATGCTCCATTGTGGAAATGCTTTCAAGAACAAGAAAGATCAACAGCAACCCATTATGGTTAAGAGCGCTAAACTCCTATTGTTTCAAGTTTGGAAATTTAGCCATAAGTACATCTAATGGACCAATTAGACTTGCCACAAATGTCAAACCGAGAGTTAGACATGTGATGCTTTTAGTT
The DNA here is from genome assembly GCA_025447715.1 of Asclepias incarnata. Lineage (NCBI taxonomy): Eukaryota > Viridiplantae > Streptophyta > Magnoliopsida > Gentianales > Apocynaceae > Asclepias > Asclepias incarnata. Next base: position 3,188 of record JAOEHQ010011489.1, read on the forward strand.
GAAAGAAATCCTATAAAGAAATTTTAATGCTAACAAACAGAACGTGCATTTGCTCAATTAGAGAATGAAACTGATTTGGCTCCGGTTTTTTTCTTTTAGTTGTTCAAACCACAAAGAAGTATATTATACATGCTTCAGAGATGGATATTGTTAGCTCAACTAACAAAGGACAAATTTGGAACCTCAAAACTGACTTGACTCAACTTATTTTCTTATTTATCTTAATTCATCTAAATAACAGATCCCCATGAATTAGAATCCAAGATAAGTTTCTTGTTGGTTAGTTGGTTACTTCCTACAGCTAGCAGTTACTATATGTTAAAACAATGGATGTGTTCGGTATTTGCATTGGTCTTTTTCATTTATGAAGAAGTAAGATGAACTTTGATTAAACAAGTCAATTCATAGTATGATTACTTGATATTTAATGACGATATGGATAATTGACTGCATAATTTATGGCATTATACTATGGACAAATGAAGATTTACTTAATATCATAATGCATTGGACTGATTTTAGTATTATAGTACATGATTTGCCAAGAAGCATCAAGGCGTGTTGACTCTTAGAAAGATTCATCTTTCTTATTCATTGTGGTTGCTTTAGATTGTGTAATACATTGCCATGGTCGCTTTTGTCATATTCGAACCCACCATCCATTTCGGAGCTGTGCGAGTTGTTTTGAGTTCAAGCATCACTACATTTTTTTTCTTACAGTTTGATTTTGGCTTCTGGAATCTGCATTCTAATTATGTTGTTTTGGCTCTAAATTACAGTTTGGGCCGATGCGGATACATGGTTTGAACGGCAGCAACAAGAAGAAGAGATGCAACGCATTCAAAAAGAAGACCAGGCATCAAAGCAAGTTGCAGAGGAATTGCTTAAAAAGAAACTGGCAGAGGAACGAGAAGGTGAGAAGGATGAACCTGACACCAAAGATGATCCTATGGCTATAGCTGAAGCTGAATCATTGAAGCAGAATAACAGTTGATTCTTTGTCTTGGTTTTGAGTTTTAAACCTGGAAAAGAAAGGGAAATGCACAAGACAGTTTTGGTTTCTTGTGGTGTTGTATTCTACAGTAGTCTCGTGTTAATGTTGATCAAACTCTCTAGACTCTTGCTTTCATTTAGGAAAGCATAACATGCACTCTGTGGAATGGAATTATAAGATTTACGCGCTATTCATTTATACTCTTTTTGTGAATTTTCAAACATACACAATAGAGGATGGATATAGACGAAGGCTAGAACTATAGAAGCACAAACACAAGTGTGTACAAACTTTAAGAGGAGTTTATAATACGACTAAATGAAACTTGCAGCGCCCAAGAAAACACATGAAAATCATAAAGCAATGATTTAACTTGATTTACCAAATTAACAAAAACAGAACTGAACAAGAAAAGCCAAAACTTTGAGAGAAAATCAAGAATGTAATATACAACTCAGCCTCTAGGATATCCTGGGAAAATCCTTTGCTAGACAAAGACACAAAGTATTGTCCAGAAAATTGAATCAAAAACAAGATGTCAAATAACTTTAAGCTACTAAGATCTCCCTGCTCGATCCAACATTGAATCGCAAAGCTTAACAGCATCCACATTATCTCCAACATTATGAACCCTAACGATGTTGGCACCACCCAAAACCGCACTGGTAACAGCAGCTACAGTCCCTGGATCCCTCTCAACAGCAGAAGGCCGACCACAAATCTCACCTAAAAACCTTTTTCTTGAAGGTCCGATTAACAAAGGCGCACGTGACACCCCTAAGCTCTTTCGCCCAATCTCACTTCTAAACCTCTTTAATCCCATCAAAATCTCCAAATTATCTTCAGTTTTCTTTGAAAACCCGATCCCGGGATCAAGAACCATCCTCCATGCGGGAACACCACATAACTCTGCAGTTCTTACACGTTCATACAATTCATCCCCAACTTCTTTGACAACATCATCATACTTCAAATTTTCACTGTTTTGCATTGTGGATGGGTCCCCTCTCATGTGCATAGTGATATATGGAACATTTAGATCAGCCACAACATGAAGCATATCAGAATCTAACATTCCACCCGATACATCATTGACCATATGAGCCCCTTTCTTAATTGCCTCTGAAGCAACTTCCGAGTAAAATGTGTCCACAGACAACAACTTTCCTTCAATTTCGGGTAATTCAAGAATCTTTTCAAGAACGGGTATTAGCCTATCTAGTTCCTCTTCGACTGAGATCTTGGTCGCCATTGGGCGCGTGGATTGAGCTCCTAGATCAATTATGTCAACCCCTTCAGATATCATGGTCTGAACACGAGATAAACCAGACCCCATGGAATCAAACTTCCCTCCATCACTAAAACTATCAGGAGTTATATTTAAGATACCCATGACGGAAGTTTTCTTTGACCAATCCCATAAACGATCATTGACCGGTAAAACCCTTCTTAACCCACCTTTTCCTATGGAAGATTCACCACCTAATGTTTCCCAAGATCCAAAAAGCCCATTTTTTGAGAAAGAATGCCAGCATAGAACCGTATCATTGTCTACATCCGATCCTAACAAGTCAACTAATGGAGCCATAACGAATGGCCTCTCAAAGATTCTTTCATGAGGAACAGTTAGAATCTCAGAGTTAACTCTGTATTTACCATAGAACAATATATCTAGATCAATGGGTCGTGGGCCGTACCTAATCCCTTTGGTTCGACCCATTTCTTTTTCAATTTTCTTGAGAGTGGATAGTAGCTCATGAGGGCCAAGCTTTGTAGTGGCTCTAACGGCAGAATTGAGAAAAAGAGGCTGGTCCGTCACATAAGCTGGTTCAGTTTCGTACAGACAAGCATGCCTTGTTATTTCTATCCTCGATTTCTTCATCTGGGATAAGGCTTTGTTGAAGTTATTAAGCCTATTACCCACATTGCTACCTAAAGCAATTACTACTTCTTGTTCTTGAGAATGAACTTGTATTGAAGTATCTGAGGACGAATGAAAGAGCGAAAAGGATGCTGCAGGAAAACAATGCAAAAAATATAAATAATGTTGCTATAAATTCAAAAAAAAATAATAATGTTGCTATAGAAATGTACGAGGAAGTGTACCTCTATAAGATCCACAGGCATGAGTGCATGCTAATCTTGAAGCTATTAGCTGCTTGAAAATACTCATTTGTATCACCTTAATCAACAAGCCTTCAAATTAAGTAGGGAAGGGGAAATCTGCAAAACCACCACCACAATGCTTATAACGATGATATTCTCTTCATCCATACGAGAGCTAAACATCTGGGTGTTGCCCATTCAAATTTCTAAAGCTCGTGGGTCATGATGTTGATTTATATGGAAAGGATTCTATCCCTTTCAGTCATTATTAGACATTTAAAAAATACTCATGTCGGTCAAGTCAAATTGGTATTTCAATTCATACCAGATGTCAAAATGAACCCTTCTTGCTGAAAATACTACAATAGGATAAACAAGAAACCCTAACAAATATTATAAACATTGGGCAACCGACCAGTCTCAAAGCCAACATGGCAGAGGCACCACAGTTAAAGAAACATGGGGCGGGATTAGAACCCATGATCACCAACTTTAATTTGCATTTCCCCGCCACTAGGCTACTTTGAAAGTGACATGAAGATTATAAACAGAAGGAACAGTTACAGTTTGACTTCTCATTATACTTTTTAAACACAAACTTCATCCCGATTCGTATAAGTTATAATATTTGCAACTTCCTATTGTACCATTCAGTAACGAGTTTAACATACTAATCAAAGTTTCAAGAAAACTTGAAAATCTTTATACCAATCCACAGATTACAAGTCTAAAATCCTTTTAGGTCATAAAGCTTCCAGCATTACAGGGATGCTTTACAGTTTGACTACACAAGTCCCAGTGGTAGCTCTATTCAATTCAACAGCTTTATGTACACCAACTTCAATATATCTTTAACAAATTAATAAAAATGGATTAAGAGGTTTACCTCTACAAGATTCTACTGCAAAGAGCTGCTTTAAAACATTCAAGTTCAGAGCTTTATGGCTTTCTGCAAATTAAATAATTATACTAACTATTAAACACTAAAACTTGACATAAAAAAAAAATAAAATTGAAAACTAAATGAATCTTTAAATGGGCATTGCAAAAAAAAAAAAAAAACCAAAAAGCTAGCACCTTTAACACTATTTTAACCTTCTAATTTGTGGGTAATTTTGCTAATATCTTGAATATGTGTGTGGAGTGAAACTGTGAAACCCTTTTTTAATTGTGGGTAATTTTGTTAATATCTTGAATGTTAGTGGCAATTATTAAAGTATAGTTATAGTTATTACCGAAAGGAAAAAGGCCATTCCTTTTTGGAGTTCTAAAATATAAAATTGTTTTTTCTATTTGTACCGAATGCAACGAATGTTGTACATTATTATGGTTTTGGAAAATTTGGATTGTAAAAGTAAAAGAGATGAAAGTAAAGCCCTCATCTTTAAACCCATAGAAAGGGGGTTTGGTATGTGAAATGGTGGCTTTGAAGTGGGATTCTTGAAAACCCAAGATTTTAGTGGTTTAAAAATGGCTTCTTTGCCTTCTTTTACTCAATTTTGTTCTTTGCACAGGTAATATATGTTTCCTTATTTCTCTCCATTTACACACATATAATATACATATCTACATATGTATGTATATGTATATGTATATGTATATACCAACATACCTATATGCTATTTATAGTAGTTTTTAGTGATATATGTTGAATTGCATGTAAATTTTAGGATAGAAATGGGAATTCTGAAAATATAGTTTTGATTTTTTTGTTTTTTTCTGAAACATATTATGTTGTAGCTGTATGGAGAGGATAAGGATGGAATTGGATTGATTTGAAGAGAAAATATTGTAGCTTGATTATATTTGTTCTTTTGATTTTTAAGTTCTTGAAGCAATTTATATTCATAACAACAATGATACCCAATCCTGTAAGGGCAGTGTATAAGAGAGATGAAATTGTGTTATTTGTTGCTCATGATTTGACTTTTGAGGTCAAATGGAGTAACTTTGAACTCAAAATTTGATACGACTATACAAGAAAGTATTTTGCAGTACAATAATCTTTTTGACAAACGATACCTTGAACAGACATCTGATATTAGATTGAGGTCAAATGAATAAGTTTGTATTAACAGAATTCATATCCATTGAACAAAGATAAGTAATGGTATTGTTTCTGAAGAACGTGCAAATGATGTTTTATTTAGTGAGTTAATAGAAGTTAATGGTTTCTTGTATGTGTAGGTGGCAGTCGAATCTGCCTTCGCTATCTTCAATAAACTTTGTACAATTCCCAGATGTTAGATTGCGTAGTACATTTGTTGTTACAGCTGTTCGTAGAAAAAAGGTTGCAGAAAATCCATCTGATGGAGAAGAAGATGACTTGGAAAAGAAGACAACACGTAAACGAGCTCCAACTAGAAGAAGAAAAAAAGCAGAATTAGAAGCTTCGGAGGAAAGCCCGATAGTAGAGAGTAGTATTAGCAACATGGGTGAAGAGACATCATTGCCTTCTGAGTCAGCTAAGCCCGAGAAACCTCAAAGAAGAACGCGGAAGAAAGGTCCGTCTTGTGTTCATGAAAAATGATTAAATAAATCTGGAACATTAGTTTGTTGCTTTTCCTTAGAAAGAAACAATTGTTCGTGCAAAATGAAAATTTAAAGAGAAGAAAGTGCAAAAACGGGTCATTTCCTGACAAACGTGTGAATTTTTTACAATGGTAAAATTCCACATGACAAGAACATAATTTCTATGTTAGTGAATTTACTTTTAAAGTCATTGTTTAAGGGCCTATGTTATAAGTTTACAATCAAATAATGGACCTGGTTAGCGTTATCACCCTTAACCGATGATTGTGCCTGTTCTTTAGTTATAACTTATAACTTAATAACATGTTGATTTTTGAAAGCACTTGACCGAAAGGGCGTTGATTTTATCTGCTAGTCCTTGCTTGGGACTAAATTGAAAAATATTTTGCTTTTGACCAAATACTATCCTTTTTCAGAAAAAGCAGTTGCCTCTACTTCGAGTAGCTTAGATGAAGAACCGGAAAAGAAGGTGACAAGGCAGAGGCGTACAAAGAAAAAGATTGAGGAAACAATATATGAAGGTAGTGAAACCGAGCTTAGTGAGCCTGAAGAAGATACTGATAACGAAAAAGATCTAGAACTTGATGCCATTGACGGAAATGATATTAGCTTTACATACGCATGGCCTCCTTTAGTTTGTTGTTTTGGACCTATTCAACATGCGTTTGTGCCATCAGGAAGACAGGCCAATAGACTTATAGACCATGAATCACACGAACGAATGAAGGACGCGTTGTGGACCCCGGAGAAGTTTGTAAGGGCTCCTGGAGGTTGTGCAGCCGATGTTGCATTGTGTCTTGCTAAATTTGGAAGCAATGCAGCTGTTATGGGTAAAATTGGAGACGATGATTTTGGACAAGCGTTGTTGTATCATTTGAACGAGAATAGAGTGCAGACTCGATCGGTGCGGATCGATCCGAAGCGAACCACCGCGATCTCACGGATGAAAATGAGTAAAAGAGGCAGTTTAAAAATGACATCTATCACCCCATGTGCCGAGGATGGTCTAAAGAAGTCAGAAATCAACATCGATGTTCTCAAAGAGGTAAGAAAACTTCATAAACTTTGAAAGAATTGTGCTTTTATTTTTTTTTACTACAGTATAAAAATTTGGAATCATATATGACACACTATCTAAGTACACAAATTTTTAATTGGACAAAGGTATTTCGGGTCAATCAGACCAGATATGTTTTGACGATACAAAATTTTGTCACCTTTAATATACTCCATATTAACCGGGTTGTTTTAGTTAACATAGGATTGTGATGTAATATGAATCAAGTTATACTAAAGACCCTTGGGAAAACATTATAGACAGACTATGTATTATTTCTGTTTATCATAAGTTGCAAAATCAATTTAAATTAGATTTGTAAACTTTTCCAAGTTTTATTGACCAGCAAACACTTTTCTTCTCCTTTCTTATAATACCATGTATAATAATTTGTTTATATCTCTTTAAGAAGGTTGTAAACAGTTCTATATACCATGGGCTACTACAAAGCATTCAACATAGTGACCCGTTTGCTTTTTGATTAATATTGTGAACTTTACCCATCTGATCAGTAAAATATAACCCAAAATCGCTCATTTTCACACCTTATTGTGCAGGCAAAGTTTTTTTACTTCAATTCATTCTCTCTTCTTGACCGTAAAACAAGAACAAGTGCTTTACAAGCTATCAAGATCTCCAAGCAGTTTGGAGGGGTTATCTTTTTCGATGTCAATCTACCTCTACCATTATGGCATTTTCGAGAAGAAACTCTCTCGATCATTCAAGAGGCGTTGGAACTTGCAGATATAATTGAGGTTACCAAGCAAGAACTTGAGTTCTTGTGTGGTATCGAGCCCTCTGAAAGATTTGACACCAAAGATAATGATAGATCGAAATTTGTTCATTATGACCCAGATGTTATTGCTCCAGTTTTACATGATAATCTTGAACTTTTATTTGTTACAAATGGAACTTCTAAGATTCATTATTACACAAAAACACACAACGGTTCAGTTCTTGGAACAGAGGATGTACCCATTACTCCTTTCACTTCTGACATGTCTGCATCCGGAAATGGCATTGTTGCAGGTAACCTGTGTGTTTTAGGGTTTTTGTGTGTGTAAAATGGCATGTTAGTCTGAATTTTGATATATTTAGTCTGGTTTCTGATATATTTATCATTTTTTTTGAAATGATGGATTCAGGGCTTATGAGTAAATTGATAGTTCAGCCACACTTGATGACCGATAAAGAGTATTTGGTTCACAGCATTAATTATGCTATTAACCGTGGGGTCTCGGAACAATGGATGCAGGCTCGAACACGAGGCTACCCTCCTAAACCGGGTATGGAAGATGATGAGTTCTTCCCTGACCCTAATGGTTTTAAAACCATCACAGAAAAAGCATACCGCACACTCTTTCCTGTAAGTTCACCATCAGAGCTTTAACTTCTATAGAAACACGGTGAAATTTGAATTACTGATGTGGAAATGGTTCAGCTTGAGTTATATTTAATTGTTAACAATGGTTAAAATTGAGAAGTTTAGCTTAAGAAAAAATAGGTCTAATGGGTTTTTACGGTTTGGAGATCATACAAAGCGTCCTCAAATGCTAGCAACCTCTTAAATTACTTTTTTTGAGATAGTTTGATCATGGATCATGACTGTCATCTGGACCTATTTTACCCATTACACAACCCATCCATTTCCCACCTATATATGAATCATATCAATGCCATGGGTTTTTCACCTTTTAATTGAAAATATAGATAAAACGGTATTCAATCAACTTGTATGATCCTTCCAATTGCTTAAATAGACAAAATTTACCTGTCACATACTTGTCTTGTCATAATTATACCATTTGTAAATCATTAGTTAACATTCTCGAGTGCTTACATTTCCTCTTCTTATTCTGTATAGATCGAGAGTGATGATTTAGAAGATGTAAATATTACCATAAACAAACACGACGGTGATGATTCAGAAGAAGATGAAGATGTTAATGTAGAGAGACACGATGATTATGATTCAGAGGATATAGGTGACATGGAATTAGATGACGAGGAACCTGTGCGCAAAGTAAGGTCAGCAATTGGTGCTTAAACAAGAGTTCCATGGTTCTTTTGGTTTCGTCATTTCACATCAATGTTTCTTAAACTTGAGACCAAATGCTACCTTTGATAGGGATTAGAGTGATATTTTTGCCTTTCGTTGGATATGCAATTTTGTAGTTTCCTCTATTTAATGATATTTACATATTTCAAGTCATTACGACGTGGTTCTTGCTTGTGGGTTTTATCCAAGTTTGTGAACTCACTAGCATTGTGCATCATCCATATGTAAAAGGAAGACATTTCGAATGAAAAGTTTCAGAAATAGGAAATTGCAACCATTCAGTCATATGGATGCTTGGATGCATTTTCAGTCTTTTTGTCAGAATGCAGGATTCATCGGTTTCAATAACTATCATTACCAAGTGTCAACTCTATATTTCAAGACACTTTCCGCTTAGCAAACATTATAATTGTTCTGTCTATATTTGTCGAATAATGTAATTTCATGTGATAAACTTTCAATATACTTTGCTGATTTCCATCTGAAAATAAAATATGTGCTTCTATCGATCCATTAACCAAGTTGGTTTACCATAAAGTCAGATTGATTTTATGTGCAACAATTTACTTCAATAAAATCCATTAACCGCGACTTAAAGATTTCAGTATAACCGTTAAATTATTTCTTTTTCTTTGAATTTAGTGTATAAACTGTTTAATGAATCTATTAGATACCACTGGATAATGATATCACAAGAATAACATAAAGACAAAAGACATTAACTTTGAAAATGAACATCAAGATAATATTTTATGAGGCATCGAAACAGAACCAAAAAAAAGTGTCTGAATGCATAATAGGGCTAACTTTTGATAAACTGAAAAGACGGACACAAGCCTGAACCTGATGGGACCAGATCGCGCAGAGCAAACTAAAACCGGTAATAGCAAAGGGCCGGACACATAGAAGAGCTAGTTTATAACTTACAATTCCGTGAAGTTCAACTTCTGGCTTTTCAAAAGTTTCTGTTCTCCAAAAGGTTGCATATCATAACATCGTTCTAGCATACAAGCCTAACTTTCTAATAGCATATGCTGATGGGGTTTCTTTTAAATATCATTATAAGCCGTGATAAACAGAAAACCGACATTCTCTGATTGTTTCAGATCAACATGGCTCGGAGAATTCACAAAAAGATGGAGCTCGAGACTACATTTTACTGGTAGTCAAGGTACAAGCTTACCTGCTCAATCATTTCATATGGCAGTTTGAGTCTCCAGTCCTTTTGCTTGCGGCTCATAGGCCTTCCTTTAGCTGCAGGGTCTCGGTTTTCCTTAACATCAGCTAACCTCCATACACAGTTCCCTGATTCAGCTTCAAGGGAATCTAAAAAGAATATTTGTTCCTTCAGGGATCTAGAATTCTCCTGTTCAACATACTTAACTCGCATCGGCATTCCCTTGAAACGTTGTAAATCATCAGGTATTCTTAGCAGCCTATCTGCCCCAGGAGAGGAAACCTTTGAAGAAGAAAGAAAAGATATGAACTTTTGCACTTGATGTAAAAACTTATGTAATATATTCCAAGTTGTATACATAAAACAAACAATATTTAATGCATTTTCATTTTTTAAAAACAGTTACCTCAAGAGCCAAGTCAGTGGGGATGTCTCCAACATTTCCTGCTTCATCCAGTCTTTTCTTGTATACACGACTATAACTTTGGATATCCTCCATACTGGGGCACCCGTATCTAATCACAAATGACCATATGATGAAAGTGAGATCAAATAGGATGTCTAATTACCATATGATGGAAATGAGATCAATAGAAAATCTTACTCATTACAGAGTCTATCAAGTCTGACATAAATGTATCCATGAGGGGAGGTTTTAAAAGAAAAGATTTCTATGTCATCACCAAACTGCTTCAGCACATCTTGGGCAATAGATAGAACCTTTTCACCCCAATGACAGTTTTGTAGAACAACACCACCTCCATCAGCACCATCTCCAATCTAAGGAAATTTCAAAGCAGCATAATTAACTAATGGATGGAGATATAGATAACAAGTGTATTTAACAAGTATACTTTCAAGGAGAGTAAATTCAAAAATCAAAACTGAGGGAACACACCTCAGGCTCTGCTTCATCTTCCTCCTCCCACAAGTCAATTGGTTCTACCTCATCATTTGAGTCAGCTACAAGATTGCACAAATCAATGTCCACATATAAATTAATACAAACACAATTATACACTATGCATATAAGTATATAACTAATCAAATTTACTACTAAATCCTTAATTCTCCATGTAGCTCTTAAAAATTAGTATAATATAAACATAAGATTGTGGCTTCTTCTTTTTTACACATTGTAAACATGCCTATGGGGTGTGTGTTCTCCAACTACCAAGAAACACAAATGGTCATCAAGCCTCAGATAGACTTTAGGGAAACAGAGATTGTGGTACAAACACAATACAACTATCATGTAGATATTAAGTAGATATTAAGGCATGGCATGGCACAAACACAATACAACTATCATGTAGATTTATGGTCAATACTTTGAACCACCAAATAAGATGGATTGCTACTAATCAAACATAAGAAACAAACAAAAAAGTGTAATGATATACATAACGAAGGACACAAAGCAACAATTATAGAGTCACGCTTAAAAGACTAACTCACAATTACATACAAGAAAATATGTTTATACAACAGTGTAATTGACTATTTGGAAATTTTGGCCTATGGATTAGAAACCATCACGATACACATACATTTGTTTTACGCATACACACATGGTCATTAAAGTTCCAACTTATGTTTCAATATGAACATATACAATACTTTTAGAGAACTTTTGGGTACACGTATTTTCTGTTTACAGGTATGGTCATCAAATTTCCAATACTCCATAGCATACTTTTGGTAACAGAGGACTGGTATTATTAGTAAAAAGAAAATGCTATATGGCATGTCATGTCATTGGAAAATGCCACATGGCAAATCACACGACATCATTAAACTCTTCTTTTTCTAAAAGAAAATTATCCACACATGATCGTAAAAGTCTGAAAGACAAATTTGTTCCATACAAATTACTGCATATATACACAATTGTTGACAATGGAACTTGAACCCAAAACCTCTTGGTTGTATGGTTTACCTCATTTACTGTCAAGCCATATGCCCTGTTCAGGTAGCTATAAGTCTATAATGATATTTTCTCTAACCTTCACTCTGTTCTAACGACAATGCTATATGAGTAAATACCCAACACCCAATGACCCAACGTCTCAAAACAATAAAATAACAAACATTATAAGCAAAAACTTCAAACAAGACTTGAATGCGCATCCTTTTGGTTGTATGGTTACCTAGAGCACCGTAATGCAGGCTAACTATAACAATATTTCCGGCGAAAGCCCATTTCTCTGACCTTAAACCCAATTCTAACTACTATAACCATATACGAGTAAACACCCAACACCAACATCTTAAAACGATGAAATAACAAACATCATAAGCTAAAAGCTTTAAACAAGACTTCCATCAAACACTTGGCAGGCATACATAAAAAAATATATAAACACAAGAAGGCTTACAGTGAGATGAATCTTGGGGGTTCTCAATGTGGGTATCTTCAGATGAAGCATTGTCAGTGGTGGTTGAGTATTTAGCGAAGGAAAGGTGAAAACTTGATGGGGTTTTAAGAGATGTTGAAAAAGGTGATAAATTAGACGTTTTTTGACCAGGGTTAAACTGATGGAAGTGTGAGTGAAAGGTGATGGCCGGTGAAGATGATGATGTTAAACGGAGTGGGGTGTATATGGATGGTAGCAAGTTGAGCAATTTGCGAGCTGATTTAGGTTTTAAAATCAGCTTGTTCATCATTATTTTCAAGAAATTGTAGTATACAAACTTGAAGAATGAGGGGGTGGAGGAACCTATGGAGGAACACTATGTACTGTATTACTATTATGGGAACTAGGGAGTAGGGAGTCCAACTACGACTTATCGCGGTTTGTTAGACTATTGGGAGTGGGGCGGAGGTTGGCCCGACGGCCGCACCTTTCCGCCCGGTATACCGTCCCGGGTGGCGGTAAAGCCAAAAAAATCCATTGCCCGGCAATTGTATTCCGTCCAAAATGAAGATGATTTTCAAAAAAAATTAGCCGTTAAACGGCACAAGTTTAAAAATAAAAAAAAAACGTTTTTTTTATCCTCTATAAATACCACACCACACCACACCACAACCATTTTTAACACAAATTTTTTTATCTTTTTCTTCTCCCATATTCTTAAAAATCTCACCAAATTTTTGTAAAACACTTGTTTATACAATGGTTTGGACAAGAT
>JAOEHQ010011510.1:0-16234 GCA_025447715.1 Asclepias incarnata
ATCTCCAGAAACACCAGTATAACTCATGAATCGATCAACATCTTCATTATCGTTTAACATGTAAACTTTACCATTTTTCAAATAACTTAGCCTCAAATCACTTTCAACATCTAAACTTAACTTTTTTGCAACACGTAATATTAACTTTTTATAAGTTAAGTTTTTAACGGGCAGTTGTAGTGAACGATTCATACCAACTGGTGTATACTGTAAACAACCATTTATATTCTCCCACGACCCTCCATAACACAAATCTATCCAAACGTTGGTTGATTCCATACTAAATAAAAAACTAATTACTTATAATCATAATAAACATACCTTTTATTTTAGATAGAATTTGAAATAGCCAATTTGACTGGAATTTTTTTTTATTCATGGTTATTTAGCTTTTACATAATAAACATACCTTTTACAGCAAAGTAAATATGTAAAAATTCTTATCCAAAAAAACATACCTTTTACAGCAAAGAAAATATGCAAAAAATCTTATCCAAAAAGTCAAAAATCTTATCCAAAAAGTCAAAAATAGCAAAAAAATATCGCAAATTCGCAAAACGCAAATCAGATTTGCGGATATCAAATTGGATTTGCGAATCGCAAATCGTATTTGCGATCCGCAAATCTGATTTGCGATTTGCGATCCGCAAATCAGATTTGCGATTTTGTGGGTATTTTCTGAAAACTCGAAAAAATCGGGGTATTTTCGTATATTGAAGATGATTTTTGGGTATTTAGGCTATTTTCTCTATTTATAATGAATAGTAATATGTTTGTTTAGTTAAAATAGATATAAAAAAAAAGTTGATAGCGATCATTTATTTGGAAACAGATAAAAAAAATGATTATTTTATGTTGTTAGCAATCATTTATTTGAAAACAAATTTAAAAAATGATGATTTTATTCATAATATATTGGTATATATATAAGAGAAGAGATATGTTTGTCTAAAAATAGGATTTATTAACATAAATTAAAAATACACGTGTCATTTAAATACTGTGCCACATGTCAATCAAAGAATGTTTCAATCTTATTTTAATTACACATAAAAAAAAATCTAATATTTAATGTTGTTATTTTAACCTAACCGTATGTATACACGAGACTAAAATCTAATATGTATATATAAACTTTATAATGTTTCGATCCCACCAATTGGCTCTAGCCCTGAGTAGTGATCACAACCAAAATTACATTTTGTAAGCAAAACTCTATATCAAATGCTCATAATATTACGAGATACTAGTCTTAATCCTCGTATGATGTAAGGTTTGACTGTATAATTTTTTTGATTACTTATATATATTTTCGAATTACTATAAAGTTTGGAATACAAAAAAGCAAAGATAAGATATTTTTGTAGGCAAGACACGAATAGCTATTAGATAATTTCTTTTTTCAATAACAATGTATTAAACAATTGGGTTTAGCTAATGACAGCCTTATGTTTGTCATTAGCATGCATAAAACTGATGCACTTTTATCATAAAATTTAAGAAATGAGCTTTTTATATAGAAGGTAGGACCTTTTTATGCATGTTATTGACAGTCATTAGGGCTGTTAATAGAAAAATTCTAAACAATTTAGTTTACATTACTTAGTTTTTGTATTGGTAATTTGGTATATATGGATTTGTATATGGAAACTATATTGATAATTTAATCTATATAGGATATATAAGATACGTACCAATTTTAAAGATTTGGAATCAAACTTTAAGGTTAAAAAATGCGTGTCTATCAAAGATTATCCTAAATGTCGTTTTAAGAAGTCTCCAATCCTATTTTAATATATTGGTAGATATGTAAACCAATTTTTACCAAAAAATTTTTGGTCTTACGAAATAAGAAATGGAACAACTTTTGTGAATACTACCATGCCAAAACCACGCAGCAGCTCATAACTAACCATATCAAGATTTCGGATGTGTTTTTTTTATCACACTGTAAAAACTAAAACCACCCCATGTATTTTAGGGATGAGCAAAAATCCAAAAATACCTGTACCGGTATCGAGTACCAGTGCCGTTTCGGTTCCTACTTTTGATGATATCTGGTTCCGGTACCAACTGGTTCGGTACCGGTAATACCGGTTCAAGTACCTGTAATACCGGTTCAAGTACCGGTTCTAGTATCTTAGGGTTTTTCCAGTCTCATGCTCCTCTCATATTACTAATTAACTCACGTAAACCGAATCATAAAAAAAACCCTATTTTTTTGCTAGCAACAATCAAAATCTAACACAACCAAACATAAAAAACTCATGGATACATCATCATCACCAAACATGTACGACTCAAGTGAGTATTTTGTTTTTTAGTATTCGACATTCTGTTACAGTATATTAAATTGCCTTATGTGGTTTACATTGGACAATGATTAATAACTTGTGGTTTCTTACTACCGTTTTGTCAATACAAGTGTTTCATGTGCTATAGAATTGTTTAATATACATATAACTACAAGATCTTCTAGTTTCATGAATGATACAATTTTTTAATGTTAAATATAAAGTATTATATTATATAGTGACTCCTGCTACCGCGAGTCTACTGCACCGTATATTCATATTTTATTTTGATCAATATGGATCGAATACAAATGCATGCTAAAGGTTTGAGTATCTGTGCTCAGAATACAAAACATTTAGTAAAGGTTGATACAGGTTTATTTGATGAATATGATTTTTCATATTTTCTTTAATTCAAACAAACATCATTAGTTTTCTAATTTGTTAGTTGAGTTTTGAACGGTTGTTGAGGACTTGTAAAAACATAAAATACGTGCATTGTATATTAAAGTCCTGGATCAAACTTCAAAATACTTGAAATGTTCTAATATTCTATGCGAACCGGTATTGCCAAGAAAGTTTGGTCTTCAATCTCTAAGTGGCTAATGGTGGATATTCCTTATTCTATTGATTTTATGGACTTGCTGAAGCACGTAGATTCCATGCACAAACAAGCTAGAGCAAAAGATATTATTAACACCATTATTTTCGCTGTGTGGTGGGAAATTTGGAGATATAGGAATGATTTGGTTTTTAATCCCTCAAAGCATCGTGGTACGGGTCTAATGGAGACGATTATTAATACTTCGTTTTTGTGGTATAGTAGTCGGGGAAAAAGGAAAAGCATGCATTGGAACGAGTGGATTCAAAATCCATTATTATGGCTTCAATAGTCGGTTATTGGGCGTTTGAATCATGCAAGGAGATGTGCGGCTTTGGAGTTTTGGAGCTTCTATTTTTCAGGGTTGGTTTTCGTTATAGGATCTTGGGCCATACTTCTCTTCATCCTCGGGACTTGTTCGGGATCATATCAAAAACGCCCTGGAGTGAAAACCAGTGGCTCGGCCTCCATGGGTGGGGATTTTTCTCTCGTCTCGCTCATTGTAATTGGCGGGAGTTTTTTCATCCCTTTTATGATCTTAGCAGTTAAGGTCCCGAGTAGGATCTGGATCGTGTAGTCTTGTTGAAATCTAGATCGTTTCGTTGTAATTTTGTACTCTTTGTATTCTTCTGGACCTAGCGCCTTGCTAGGTCTTTGTTATATAATATATCTGCCGTTCTAAAAAAAATAAAAAAAAAAAAATATGCGCTATTGGTATCGAAAATACCGGTTCCGGATTGGTACCGAAACTATAACTCCGGTACAGTATTCGGTTCCTACTTTTGATGATAACTGGTCCGGTTCGATACGGTACGATACCAAATAACATCCCTAATCTATGCCATATATATATTCACATTTGAAGTTTGAACTCAAACTTAACAAAAGGAACCCTGAGGTCTAGTATGTTTGGATGACCATTTTAAGCTAAGGCTCTTGATTAAAAATATTAGTTATCTGTTACATTTACTTTTCAAAAAAAATAAATTATCTGTTACATTTGAATGTTTGCTATTTTTTTTTTAAGGTTTTGCTAAATACAGCTTTAGGGGCTGTAGTTAAAGTGCATAAAATAATTGTACACTTACCATAAAATTCAGGAGTGGACTTTTGATATGAAAAATATAATTTTTTTATGCACGTTAACTACAACCCTTGAAGCTTTATTTAGCATTTTCCTTTATTTTAAACTAGAAGTTAATTTGTAAAATGAATTGGTAGGCTCCCTATTATATCTTTAACCATTAATCGTTAATCCTTTTCCTTTATTTTCAATTTTAAAAAATTGCTTTGCAAATAATTTTTTCTTCATCAAGAAAGAAGAAAATTTTGTTTATATAGCTAAAATGTTGTAGGTCCTATATCTTAATCATTTAGAAACTTGAAATAATTTTTTGTTTTAAAAGAACCAAAATAATGCAGTTAAGCTATATATTTATAATAGACATTAAAGAATGATCAAAAGGTACAATAAATAAATATAAAGAAGGTACAATTTTCATAATATAGTCTGTAAACAGAAAACATTTAAATTGATCTCACCAACATGTACCAACCTCACCTTTACATGTTAGTTTGTCTCAAATAATAAATCAATACTGTACTATTTAAAATGTAAATTTGCTTTTTTATTTTTATAATTTAAGAACAAAATAATATATAATGTAAGCTGGGTTGAGGCATATTGCTATTCATCTTTAAACGTGAATATAAATCTAGATCTGATTATTTATACAAAAAAAAAAGAAAAAAAGAGAAGGATTTAAACTTTGAATATATCATAAATTCATAATTAAGTATTATTAAATAGTGGAATCTTACTTTTACAAGGCAAGTGCATAGGCTTTAATGCCATTTATTAGCCTAGAAGCAACTTAATTCTTTACTTATTTTGCTCAGTAAACAAGAATAAATAATTAAAGCCCTAATTAATACTACTACTATTATAACATTTCCAACAAATAAATAAATACTAATACAAAATTCAAATTATTAAAAAAAGAAAAAAAAGAAATCTTAAAAAGTTACACATAACGACAAACTTGTCTTTATTGATCACTTTTAGTCTTTTAACTTAGATAGTTAAACTTAACGGAACACTTAACGCCCATAAACAATTGGACTAACGGCGGCATCCTTACAAGGACTTGGTGGCAAGCTATGTCGTCTTGAAGATACAACTCGTTGCACAAAGTTTTCAATCCTTTTTCCGTTAGTCTCCGTTAGTAACCGTTTAGCACCAAACGGCAACGTTTCAACACCTTTTTCCATTAATACTTGCTCCATTGTCGGTCCCACGTTCCCATTTATGTAACAGTTCGACTACAAAAATCAAAATAATTTTATAAACAATTTTTCAAATTTTTTTTCATTAACGTTTCAAATACTATTAAACTGATTAATTAAGAACAAAGCGAGTCGGATACCTGAATTCTGACGTAGTCGGCGTGGTTCCAACAAAACGAGTTAGCCAACATTTGGTCGATGGTTTCCGATACCCCATCGAGAACGATTCCCACAACGCCCGATTTGTCACATTTACCACGACTATTGAATTTTGGTCTAGACGAAATGTTTAAACCATTACCTATAGACAATACCATGAGGTCTTCCACGCCAGTAACTGACTCAAACTCTCGTTTATTATGTAACACATGAGTAATAGCAATAGAAGACGGGTTGTTCATCACCAACCCGCCATCTATCGCCACACAAGTCGTTTTCCCATCGACGGAAGATAGCGAAAACGGCTTGAACATCGATGGATCGCCCGACGTGGCTCGGATTACTTTCCAAAGCTCAAAATCATAACTATCTGACTCTAGTGCATCCGCTCTAGAAAAAACAAAAGGTGCCGAACTGTTGAAGTCAAAACACGGTATAAGTACCGGTTTGCACATATCTTTTAGTGTCAAAACATGACCATTATCTCTACTCAACACATTTTTCAAAACCTTTTCCATACTAGTACTAGAAAACATTTTTGTTCTTCTAAAAACACCAACTGTTTTAACCTTGTACAGTTTCTTACGATGGTCGTCGACAAACTTAACAACTTCACGAGCATTGAACAATGGTCGACCGTTACCATCGTCTGCATTCAACATTACAGCGAAAAGAGCCCCAATTCCCGTACCAGCAATGATATCGAAGAAATCGATAATTCGAGCATTTGAGTCACCCGTTTTGGCTTGAATTTGATCTTCTAAGTGAATCAAAGAGGCACCCGACACAATGCCGGTTGTTCCACCACCATCTATGCTAAGAACTCGTGTTTTCTTACTATTATTTTCGTAATGTGCCAACCATTTTTTCTCAAGGTTAGAAAATATTTCAAATGTGACTCTACTTGTATCCATTTTATTGATCATAAAAATGACTTTGGAAATGGACACAAAAATATGGTTACAGAAATATATGTGATATGATATGAAGGAAACTCACACTTTGGTTATGAAAGACATTAAAGATGAATTAAAAGAGTGTCACAGATTATGTGTGTGGGGTGAAGAGTGGAATGAAGGTGGAGGGGAGTTATATGTGTATAAATATATAGTTATTTATATACTCATTTAAGTTGGTCATTGGTTTGCTTTAGGTGGGCTAGGAGAAGTTTTACTCTCTAAGAGGGGAGGGAGTACCCTCGGGGAGCTGAGCGGTGTCGATCGACACCGGCGGTAACACCGCCGCCGGGTGCCGGTGCTGAGACATTTTGTAGCTTTTTCGGTGATGAACCCCGATGCTTACCAATTGTACGATGCTTATTAAAATAATGAAACGGCTCTATTTTTTTGCAACTAGCAACGATCTTTAAAAAAAAATATTTTTTTTTACCACTTTTTAAAACCATTTCACCTGTAAAACCCCCATTTTTATTTCAAAACATATCAACACCACCTCTCTTTTTATAACCATTTCACCTATAAACCCCCATTTTTATTTCAAAACATATTAACACCATTGTAGGATGTATGGTTTAATTTTTAATATAAATGTATGTTTTTATTTTTATTTTTAAATATTATGTAATGTTTTTTTTATGTATTGCTGTTTTTTATCTATGTTGTTTCTATTTTTATGTATTAAAAATAAATGGGGTATTAAAAATAAATGAGAAAAAAATGATGAGATGAAAATTGGGGAAGATTGGTAAAAGTAGCGCCACCATTTTGATGAAGTTTGGGGAAGTTTGTGGTGAAATGAGGTGGATGGTTTTTATTGGATAATGATGATGTGACAATTTGGTGAAGTATAAGAGTTTGGGAAGTACTCCCTCCTCCCTAAGTTCTCAAGTTCAAGTCTCGACAAGGTAGAGTTTCTTCTTTGAGGGTTTAAATGGGGATCTGCTCGTCGAGAGGACTGTCTAGCACAGACCCGGTTAAAACAACGTATGCTAAAACTCTCGACATTCACGTGTAATTAGCACTTTAACAAAAAAAAATAAAAAATTTATATATAAAGGGGTGATATAATGTTGGGGTGTTTGGTAGTGGTATAAATTATGTACTCTTATGTTGGTATTTATTTTGTTTATCTATTTTTATACAATTAGTACATCCTATCACTGTCTCCTCGCACGTGAGATTGCGTGGAATTTCTCATATAATTCAAAAAAAAAATTATTGGTATTATTCTAGATATTTTAACGAAAATGATATAACTTAAAAAAAAATAAATCTAATAAGAAAAATGATTTATCCTTTTTAAATAATAGTTTAAAAATTCTTCTAAAACTATAATTTGTCATGTAATCGGATTATTATGTTGATATTATTTTATTATTATTATTAATCTATTATTAACTAAATTCAAAATTTAAATCTCAATGGGCATCTATAGGTTCAAATTTAATCTCTGTGTAATCCATTAGTTAAATGTGCGGCTCAATTAATTTTGTAATTGGCTTTGTAGGAAAGAACTTTGCAAATACTGTCACATTTTTTTAATTTGAACGGACGCTCTATTTAGCACGTTGTTAAGTCATGATGATATTTTTTTTTTCGCGTGGCTCGTGAGCCAGGATAGACCGACTATCATTGATTTTGCGTGAAGTTTAAAACTTTGAAGGCGGAACCAAAATTAAAGTTTTACGTTCCCAACCTTTCTAGGAATGACAACATGGCCAAATCGCAAATCAATTTACTAGCATTGTACTAGTGGAGTAGTGGTTATCTAGCACCATTTCTTTTTAGGTGATTAAAGTTAAATTATTTAATGTATATGTCACTTCTATAATGTTAAATCATGATCGATAATTAGGTTGAATAGTTCACGTAAAATATTCAAAAAATATATCATACTAATATATCCTATTCAATTTACACTTAACTTACATTGATGAGTTTATAATTAAGAGTATCGTTGAAATATAAAAGAAAAAAAAAAAAAGACAAAAGAAAAAATTTAAGGTCGTTATTTTAATCTATCTGCGTATATATCCTTACGCTTAACATACATTAATAAGTTTATTAACAAAGAGTATCATTGAAATTAAAAAATTTCTAACTTCACTATATGAATCTATATTGAATCTACATGTGTGCATACAAGAGACTTTAAACTAGTGAATTGACGTATATTTTAATGTTTATTGCTATGGAGTTGATGTTTACTAATGTAACCTTTTGTACTATTTCAATAACTATAACAATAACTCACGATATTTATTATTAGGGTACTAGGAGTGGACAAACACAATTTATCAACCCTCTCAAATTCTGTCAATAAAATTCTGCCAAGTCATTCCAACCCTCCAGCGCATAAACAATTGGACATAACAATAATAATAACACAAAATAATTAAGAAAGTACTCGTACAGTCGTACATAACAATAGTAATTGGTTTCCTGCTAAAGGCTAACCCATCTCTATCTACAACCAGGCTTCAGCAAGGCCCATGAGTCCATGACCCCCACTCTAAACTCTAAAGTCTAAACATTGCCTTCTATTAATTATAGGTTAAGTATCTAGGAATATAATTAATTTGGACGTTTTGTAATATTATGAATGTAACTAATATTTTATGCATTTAAGTAAGAAACTTTATAAAAATGTTCAAATCATGTATCCGGCTAATCAAAACTTTGACATTTTTATAAAGTTTTAGTTACGTTCATACTATGACAAAACGTTCAAAGTTAGTTACATTCCCATATACTTAACCCTTGGTTATAAAGCACTGTAATAATTTATTTATTTATTTATTTGAAAATAGTTTTCCGGTAAATATAATAATTAATTATTTAATTGTTTTTAAATTATACTATAATCGTTTGGATAATTAATTGTTCTTAAGCGTCACGTGTTATGTTATCGTCACGTTAATTGTCCAGTCAGTTACACATAAGTAATTGACAGATTTAAAAGTCAGCATTTTTATAATATACACGATGAAACCAACTTAACTTAGGGTGAAAGGTGTGAGAGGTATCAAACCGCGGTACCAAAAGTCGGTATGCGGCATACCACTCCCTAGTAAGCGGCATATATTGACATGCGGCATCTTGGAGCCAAATCGGCATCACCATGTTGATGCAAGTGAACGTCGGGAGGGTGCATGTGACTGTTTTTTTTGTGTGTGTCTTTTCCCCTATTTTGAAATTTAGCATGCGACATCTTGGACCCAAATCGGCATACCCACTCCCTACAAATTGGCTAGTTTTGGCATGGAATTTTTTAGGCTATGTGGCACCATCTTATTTGATGTTTCCATGCCAAAATTTGGCATCTTGGCATGGACACCCTCACATACTAATTTTTTTTATATGTTTTATAAAATAGATAAATGATTTGAAACCCATGTCTTTAATGGATTAAAATATTAGAGTGTGAGAGGTTCCATATCTAAGCGTTAAGTGTGGGACAACCTTATATTTACCTCCTCCATATACACACACACACACACACTACATTATAAAGTACATGACACGAGTCATAAAACTTAAATTTTTAAGTATTTTCATATTTATTCTACCCAATCATTTCAATTTATAAAATCACAATTTTTATATTCTCGTATGTTAGACAACCCAAAGCCAGCGGGCAGAGGCCATCCGCTGGCCACAACATTTGCTTCATGTATTAATTAAAGTTTACAAATTTTGTTTTTGAATTTGATTTACACCTTTTTTATATATGTACACACTATTAACTTTTTTAATGAATAAATTAAAATTTGAACATACTTCATTACATGCATTTGATTTCTGTGATGATTGCTTAGTAGTGAGTAAAGTTATGATAGTGAAAAATGGTTTGTTGTCGTTTTAAAATTCCCAACCTTGTTTAGTTAGATAAATGGGCCCGCTTGACGAATCTCAGCGACAGAGACATCGCAAATTGGTTTGCGGGCATCGCGATAAGTCTTCTGACCGGAAGTTTAGGAGAGATGGAGAGAGCCAGTAGCTGATAGTCGGGGCACACACGTGTATACACGCGTACATGATGCACATGCGATAAATAAATAATCTTATATAATAGGTTAGAAACATAGATGAATTATAGTAATTATTTATTAGTTAATTTAACATGTCATTATTGATTCGTAAAAAAGAAGATTTACATTTATATGCAATAGTTCTTATTTATTTGTTAATTATTTAAGTTTAATTTCCATAAAAACTATTAGACGGATGCATGCGCCATGCGGCGATGGAGGTAGCGGCGACGATGTGGTGGTGGTGGTGACACCAAGTAGTGTAAGTAATTAATGTAAATGTAAATGATGTAAAGGGGATAGTGTAAATATTTAAGTAGTTAAGGGATAGTTGTTATAAATTAATTCATTAAGGGTATCATAGGTATATCAAGTTGAGATGTTTAGAATAGTAAATAAGGGTGACGGATATTTTAGGGTTATCAATTCATAATTTGAGAGGGAAAGGGGGGGGGGGGTCATTTGCTTTATACAGTAATAGACGAATGCCCGCGCGATGCGGCGGTGGCGTGGTGGTAGCGGCGGTGGCGTGGTGGTAGTGGCGGCGGTGTGGTGGTGGCGGTGACGGGTGGTGGTGGCCGCTAGAGCTGGCATAACAGGTCTGACACGACACGACACAAACTTGTTAAGGCCAAACACGAACACGACACGATACCTAATCGTGTCAATTTTTTCAAACACGAACACGACACGGAATTTAACAGGTTACACGATAAGAAACCTGGTAAGAGACCTGTTAATAAAAATCATAAATTTAAATCAACGAACCTGTTAAGGAACCTGCTAAGGAACCTACTAAGGAACATGTTAAAGACACGATAAGAAACCTGGTAAGAGACCTGTTAAAAGGTCTTAACAGGTCTTATCGTGTCTTAACAGGTTTCATTTAGTACACACACACACACACACACACACATATATATATATCCGTGTCTTATCGTGTCTTTACAGGTTCGGACCTATTAAGACACGGAACATGTTAAGACCAGGTCGTGTCGTGTCGTGTTAACAGGTTCGTGTCAAAAATTGACAGCTTTAGACTGGCCGTGGCGAGTAGTGTAAGTTATTGATATAAAAGTAATTGATGTAAAAGGGTGGAATAGATGATGTAAATTATTTCATTAAGAGTATTTTTGGTAGAACATGTTTGTTAGTTGTTAAGTGTGTTAATTGTATAGGGACAATTTAGATACATTAATTCGTAAGTTGAGATTTTTTAGAGGATAAAGTTTCAAAAGAGGTTGTCAAGATGGAAAGCTAATCTCCTTTCCATTGGTGGCAGAGCTACTTTGGTCTCCTCGGTCTTAGGCGCTCTTGGGATTTATTTTCTTTCTATGTTTCGAATGCCAAAATCTGTTGGTAAGAGGTTGGAAGCTCTAAGAGCCAAGTTCTTTTGGGGAAGTACAGGGGACAAAAGGAAGATTTCTTGGATAAAGTGGGGGTCTGTGGTTTCGGCTAAGGATGATGGGGGGTTGGGTTTTGGTAGCTTGGAGTCGATGAATCAAGCGCTCCTTTATAGATGGAGATGGAGGACATTAGATAATCCTAATAACTCTTGGGTTAAGTTAGCCATACAGGGAACGATTGTTTCATTAATCTCTCTGCCAAAAGCCGTGGTCTATGGTGCTCAATAGTGGAGAATGCGATGACGATACACAATATTTCCAGTGAATTGAGATATGGTATCTCCCGAAAAGTTGGTAATGGAACTCATACATGGTTTTGGAAAGATGTTTGGAATGGAGATTGCACGCTTGCTCAACGTTTTCCTAGGTTATATGCTCTGGACGCTAACAAAGAATGCTATATTAGTGAGTGTTGGAATAGCTCGGGTTGGATTTGGAAGTGGCGACGTCCGTTAAAGTCGTCTCGCGAGTTTAGTCTGCTGAGCGATTTAATGTCCATACTTCCGACTTCTATGGAGAGTGAAACTGGAGATAAATGGGTGTGGAATTTTAAAGGTACTTCGGTTCTCTCGATTGCTATGATTCGTAAATGGTTGGATCATTGTAAAGGTTCTAATAGAGGAGCCAATCAGACAAGATGGAACACGCTTTTACCAAAGAAAATTAATATATTTGTGTGGAGACTTAGAAAAGATGCACTTCCTACTCTTATGAATTTGTTTATTAAAGGAGTGGATATTACTACTTGCACTTGTGTGAATTGTTTGGTTGGTGTTGATAGCATTGAACATCTCTTTCAGCAGTGCACTTTTGCTTCTAAGTTGAGAATTCATATTAGCAAATGGGTGAATCAGAAGATTCCAGCTAAGAATTATAATGACACTCTTGAGTGGTGTGACAACGTGAAGATCAACAAGAAAGCTCGGAGAAGACTCGAAGGTATCATATTTATTTGGTGGTGGTACATTTGGAAGATTAAAAATAACAAGTATCATAATGGATCGAAAGAAAGTGTAGAAGATACTTTTAACTCTATCGTCTCGACTTCTTTTTTATGGATGTGTCACCGTGATTGTAAAAGTAGGGTGACGTGGGAAGATTGGAACAAGAGCCCGTTGGATAGTTAATTTTTGTTTCATGTATGTAGTTTTTTCCTTGGAACTTGTTTGGGGATGCAACAAAAACACCGCGAAGTGAAAACCGGTGGCTCGGCCTTCGTTGGTGGGGTTTTTTCTTATGTCTCGGTTTATCTGTAATTGGCATAAGTTTTTTTCAACCCTTTTGCATCCTTAGCAGTCAAAGTTCCAAGATGGCTCTAGTCTGTGTATAGTTTGTATTTCTAGATCTTGTACTTTTGCATACCAGTTTTCTTACTGGTATATTTGTTAATATATAGTAATACACCTTATTGTCGTTCAAAAAAAAAAAATGCTTTATATAGAAAAGGAGGAAAGATAGTGAAAAATAAATAATTATGCTAACAATGAATATAATAATAATTTTAATATAAGAGTTTAAATTATATTAGGTACTTATTATATTTATATATTGATTAATTAAAATTTTTAAATATTTATAGCATCAAAAAACTAGATTATTGATTATAGATTAAAAAGTTTAATACTTTTAAGGGTTAAAATATTTTAATTATGAGATATTAACCCTTAAAAGTATTACTTCCTAGTCCTAATATACTTGTCCTTTTATCATGTAGAATTTGAAAGCACACGCTTAAAAACATAATCCATGTGATCAGATATTTATTATATAGTTGTTTTTCTCCTTTTAGGACTAACAAAACCAAATGACCACACATACATGAAATACTAAATGCCCATAATAACGACCTAGCTATCTTCTAGTTATTACAAGATCAAAATACTTAGCACAACTTATTTTTAAGCAAAACCTTGAACAAGGACCACAAGACCACTTAGGGTCACACTAGCAATGCTCGTAAGGACCCACTTGGAATGATGAGCTGCGGCAGAGTCATCATCAGATGGGCTAGGTGCCAAGGCCTTCGACTCTACATTGGACGGACTTGGGCTTGGGCTGGTGGCTGGACGTGGTGGCGGGGTGGCAGCCTGATGAGATGATTTGAGCACTCTAAAATCGACTTTTTGACCGGCTTGGCAGTGTCCAGAGAAATTACTTGTAAAGAAGAAGTGACCATGTGACTTGACGGTGAACGAGTCGTTACCAGAGCTGAATGTTCTCATCGGAGCCGAGGTGTTGCACGACCGGAAATTAGCATGGGTCACTTGAATTACATTGTCGTTGGTTGCATTGTAGACAAACACTGTTCAATCACACATAAAATAAAAATTGATTGATTTTAGTTTAAGAAAAACTATTAGGAGAAAATTAAATAATTAAGAAAGGTACTTGGTACTTACAAATAACATCTTTAACATGAAAAGTTTTTGAAGATGTCCAATTCTTGTAATCAAAATTAGAATTAGTAGTCCAGCCAGCGGAGTCGCCAACCTTGTACACTTCTCCGGTAACCACCTTGACTGTCGGGCCTAACTCGATTACCAGTAGCATACACAACATTATTTGTTTCATCGTCAATCGTTGAGTGACGAAGGGACCCATTGATTGTTACTTTCACGATGTTTATGTTTATGACTTGTGAGAGAACTTTGATGAGAAGAAAATG
Source organism: Asclepias incarnata (assembly GCA_025447715.1). Classification (NCBI taxonomy): domain Eukaryota; kingdom Viridiplantae; phylum Streptophyta; class Magnoliopsida; order Gentianales; family Apocynaceae; genus Asclepias; species Asclepias incarnata. Next base: position 14,402 of record JAOEHQ010011510.1, read on the forward strand.
GTCGGATTGATTAGAGCAAGTCCGATCCCAAGTCCACAATTTATGTGATTATGTTGTCACGTTATTTACATTTTGTGAGGTATTTTTTTGTACCTATGTGTATTTGAATTCAAAGTTAATTATCACCTTTTTTTTGTGTGTGTGTGTTATACTTCATGCTTAGCTTGTTATGTATACTCTCATAATGTCGTTGCATTTTCATGTGAGATTTTAGCCACTAAAGTTGTAACGGATCGTTTTTGGTATGTTATTCTAGAATTTAATTAATCATTTATTTTCCTAATAAAATGTTATCTCAAATATTTAAAACATGTACTCGTTGCATTATAAAAGTAAGGACATGATTCTTAAATCTTCTTTACGATATTGGAAAATCATATTAATTATTTTTTAAACGGCTGAAAATCAATATATATAATCATAAATAAAAATAAATAGGTTTTTTTTTAGCTGTTAAACGTTGCATTATTTTTACTCATAAACTATCTCAAATATTTCTAAATACACCTATAACAGAGATTGAATAATGAAATTTTCTTAAAAAAACATGAGTCTTTACCAAATAAACAAACCTTACATTGAAATAAATTTTATAGTTGATAAATTGTGGTCAGTCAAATGAAAAAATAAATGTGTTTCTAAAAGTTAGCTTTGTTTAAACACAATATAATATCAATTGTTTACACCTTCATGTTATAATTACAGGTTTTGCATCACATGAAATAAATGTGAGAAAAAAGTGAACACATTAAATATATTAATATAATGTCCGTGTAATGCGATGAGAGTAAATATTTTTTATTGATGGAATCCGACGACTTTTTATGGTGGTTTTTGTAGATGATTTAATAGTTGAGAAGATAACGTAATTTGTTATACTATTATTTTTGGAAAGAAAAATTTTTTTCAATGAAAAAGTTAATTTATGTGTATTTTAAATTATAAAGAGTTTATTTGTTTTTTGTAAGACGTGTTTAGGATTTCCATAATTATTGTTTAAAATTATAAGTTATAATATATTAAATGAGTTAATTACATAAATGAAAAATGTGACTAAATAAAATGTTATTGATTAAGATATAAGCCCTAGGGTATGTTGAATATTTCACATATCTAAAATTTAAATAATTCACCAATCCGTGGACAATTTTTACAAAGGAGTATAAATACAGAATGCATTTTGTTCTTGATTTAAAATTTTAAAATGGTTGAATATTCAACTTTGTATAACCTTCAAAAATATGTGAATGGAAAAAGCGAGGAAACTCGAGCAAATAATACGAATTACCCTATTACAATTTCAAACCCGGTTACTGTTCAATGAACAGTAACCCGGTACTTTTAATATATATATAACATTTAGCAATTTATAACATCATGTTATGTTGGTTGGAGTGGTAACATATGTTGCCTCTTAAACACAAGATCATACGTTCGACCCATGTCCCATGCATTGGTTTTTTTTTTCTAGGCCATGAACTCACAGGTACTATTTTAATTATATTATATACTACACAATTTCAAATATGCTTATGGAAGTGTGTCAACATATTATATTATATATATATATATATATATATATATATTATATTATATCTTATATATTATATTATATTATATATATATATATATATATTATATTATATTATATGCATAGCATGCAGTCTGGCGCCTGCGTAGCTGCCTGTCAGGTTGCTTGCTTCTTTTTTTTTAATTATTTTTTTTTGTTTTAGGTTTTTTATGTTTTTACCTAATGTTTTTTTTTTCTTTATACATTTAGTTTTCTATTTTTTGGGTCATGATTTTACCTAGAGTTGGATATATATATTTTTA
>JAOEHQ010011521.1:0-16233 GCA_025447715.1 Asclepias incarnata
TTGTTGAGTTATTTGTTAGAAAATAATGTCAGTTCGTGCAACGCACGGGGAATAACCTAGTGTATATATATATATATATATATATATATATAAATTGTATATAAATTTAAATAAATGTTATGTAGTATCTCTACTTTTAATAATTAACTATGAGCATTTTGATCGGATGGTTAAAACGTTAGATATGTGTGTATTTTGGTTTTGAGGTCCTGAGTCGAATTTGTTGCTCATAGCCTAGGGGCTTTTCTTTCTGGCTCGTCTTAGGCCCAAAATTCCTTAGGACCGGCCTTGTGATGGATTATTTATGGGTAGCGTAGAAACATAACGTGTTTGCTTATATTACTATTTTTCACTCTTATAATATTTAGATGTCGTTAACCATTTGCTCTCTTCGATCCCTTAAAAAGCTAGAATTTGATAAAAGACAAACGGTAAACTATCGGCTTATATAACTCTCTTTGACTTATATAAATCTTTTTGACTCCTTATAGAAACCGTCACCTATCCATGAATACAGATAAGACTGTTTACATCTTACATTCTTCAACTTGTTTATGCCGGAATTAGGTAGTGCAAATTGTAAACTACCACAAGATTTACTTACATGAACTAAATAATATCCTGAAATTATATACAGTAAAATTAGTTTTTTTTTATGATAAAAGAAAATAAGGTGAATTTTGCTTCTAGCTTTTATAAGTTAGAATAATAGTTAAGACTTAAGACTTTTGTAATTGAAAATTACTCAGATTACTTTTTATATTTAATCAAAAATACCATATATTTTGAATATACCAATCCATCGATAAATAGGGTGGTACCGTCATCATGTGACCACATAGGCCCACAGATGAAGGTTGCAGGTCACATGTTCAAAACTTGTCAAAGATTAGTGGATAAACTATATCTTGTGATCCATGTGTGAGGATGGTGAGTCACCGTACATGAGTTTAATGCGGTGTGCGCTCTGGGTACCAAGACGGTACATGGGAGCAGATGGTTCCCACCCATTTACCCTTTTTTAATAATAATAATATAAAATATTATCATCATCTTTCATATTCAAAAAAAAAAAGAAGGTAAATGGGTGGGAACCCTCTGGTCCCATGTACTGTCTTGATACTGAGTTCCCACCCATTTACCTTTTTTTTTGGAATATGGAAGATGATGATAATATTTTATATTATTATTATAAAAAAAAGGTAATTGGGTGGGAATCCTCTCGTCCCATGTACCGTCTTGATACCCAGAGTGCATACCGCATAGAACTCATGCTCGTAAGTTAACATCCTCACACATGGATCACAAGATATAGTTTCTCCACTTTCCTTTGACAAGTTTCAAACCTGTGACCTGCAACCTTTATCTGTGTGCCCATATGGTCACATGATTGCGGCACCACTCTATCTATTGATGGATTGGTTATTTTATATTATTATTATATCAACGTAAAAAGAGTGTTAATAAATGATTCATTTTCAGTTGTAATGCTTTAACCTTTGGATCAACTGGCGAAACAGATTTAGCTCAATAAGCATGGGAAACGAACAAATGAATCTGAGACCATAGGTCTTGTGTTTAAATCTGATCCAAGACGGGTTTTACGGCAGTAGGCTTCGGGCGACCATTGGTGATTTTGGTGGTCTTTGACTACCTAGGTGTTGTCTATTCATCGCGGGTGTATGGGTGTTTTCACCTTTAGATAACCCTGGGTAGCCGAACGTGAATATATTTGTTGGACTTAAAAGAAACAAAATTAAAAATAAAAAAAAATAAAAAACTGAGAAACTTAAATAACGCTTGCTTTAACGTCGTGTAAGACAAGCTTGAAAACTCTTGAATGATGTCAAGCTCTTATCGTTAGATTGGGTTTCTAATAGATGTTTTACTTTGAACTTTTGCTGACTTGAGTAGATTATACAACCAAGCTCTAACAACTCCTATACAATGTAATTGTATCTTGAACTTTAGCATCTTGTTAGAGTTTGCGAACCATTTTCCTTTTTTTTTTGTTCATTCCATTCACTCCCATATGGATAGAGTTCCTCTCAAGTTGTTTTCAACTTGAGAGGTAAAGTTGGGAAGATCTTGACCCTTGAATTAAAATCAAGGGTAAATATTCAAAGATCATTTTTGAATCTTTACCTTTGATTTTAATCAAGGGTCAAGATCTCTCCAACTTTATCTCTTAAGTTGAATAACTTGAGAGAATCCTTATCTCTCCCATAGAATAGAGATCATTTCAAGTTGCTTTCAACTTAAAAGGTAAAGTTGGAAAGATCTTGACCCTTGGATTAAAATCAAGGGTCAAGATTCAAAGATTATTTTTGAAGATTAACTATATCTTGTGATCCATGTTCTTATTATTGAATATTAAGTAAATGTTTACAATGTGGGGGAGCATTAATGATTGAATTACTAAGTGTTGGTGCGTGTTGAATACAGAGAAAAAGTTAGAGAGAAGAGAGAAAATGTGTAGAATGTGTGTGAGGATGGTGAGTCATCCGGGCATGAGTTCTATACGGTTAGCTAAACCTTTGTTTATTACAATGTACCACTATTAATAACTTTCAAGCTTTTTTAAGTTTTGAATCACAAATAAGAGTGTGTTTATTCAAATGAGTCAAACTGAAATCTTTTAAAACTTATATTTAAGTTTTCAAGAAAAATATAAGTATTGAATGTTCATCTAATCTAATACATGAACTTTATATAATATGTATGAGGTATGGTTGGTGTTAGGGTCAAATTATGAGCACTCACATCTTGAGCGTGAAGATCTTCGCAGGCAAAGATCTTGACAACGAAAATATCTCAACGATATCAAATACTTATACTAACGATACAATGCTCTTGTTATTCTTAATTCAACATGTTTAATGCATACAGGTTCATGGATATCTTTCATATCTTGGGCTCGAAGAACATCAGCTTGCAATGGCTACAAAATGAATAACGCACATGTTTCTTTAACGAGGATAAAAGAAGACTTAGTCAGGGTACAATATCTGAAGACTAAAGCTGAATAAGCCACAAGGAGAAAAGACTTCAACACTCGCTTGACCAGTCCAAAGCCTCCCCTCAACGTTCACTAGAATATCCCGGATATTTCTCATAGTTTGTTAGCTATACTAGTCTATATAAACCAAGGTTAATGATCGATCTAGAGACACTTACACACATTCTACACACTTTGTATCTTCTCTCTAACTTTTTATCTGTATTCAACACGCACCAACACTTAGTAATTCGATCATTAATGCTACCCCACATTGTAAACATTTACTTAATCTTCAATAATAAGAACAAGGCAGGAACGATTGCTTCCTCCCGAGGTTTTATGCCAGCGATCCAACATGGTTAAGGGATTTCTTCGTCAACAAATCACGGTGTCTTTATTCTTATTTGCACTTTACTTTCATTTGCATTCCTTTCATTTAAGATCTTGATTGTTATATTCATTGTCATTTTACTTTGCTACATTATTTTGATCTTATTTGATTCGAATAACATTTTATTTGCTTTCTTATAAGTGTAATCCTATCATTTGTAAGTCAACATAATTTATTTACAAGTCTTTTATTTAACTGACATATTTAAAACTCAAGATCTCTCAAGCACATAACCTCACGAACGAAAATTTGGTTACTTAATTTTCTTAAGTCTTCAACGTAGATTATGTTAGGTCATTTTTGACCAAAACAGTTGGCATGGGCTTCTATGTGGTGATGTAGCAAGGAATTGGCATTCATTCAAGAGGAAGGTGGGAAATTTTGCCTTTCTAAGAGATCTCAGGTTCAAACCTAGGCATGGATGTTTAATCACTAATTTGGGATGCCACTTTACAGTTGTTGGTTGACTTGATGAAATTTGCCGTTAAAAAAATTATATTATGCTATTGTACTTTTCAACTTGAGGATCAAACTTTACTTTAATCATAGCTTTCCATTTGTTAGTTTGACTTCAAAATAATAATAATAATAATAATAATAATAATTTTATTATTATTATTATTATTATTATTTTACCTTTTTAACCTCTTTTTCTCTATTCGAAGATCAAATAACCAAACAGAAATACATGTTTACAAATTATCTACATTGAAAGTATCTACAATACAACTAGAATATATAAATTTTCACAAATGTTTTAATGATAGTTTTTTTTTTGTTGTTTCTGAACGATAATTTTGGATTTAACGGCATTGCCTCTTTATATATCTAACTATAATTACAGAAGAAAATCATTCTGGGAAAATCCATGTTGTCAATTCTGAAAGTATTTTATTTACACCAAGATTTGAACCCAAAAGTATTAAATCCTTTCGGATACCAATCCATCCATCTATTAATGGTCGGTTGATATGTCTTCTTGAATTTTCATTTTTTATTTTCAACATTTTAAAATGGATGTGTCAAGATACTATATAAGTAAATAGACCCATTCATTCATTGGTCCTCTCTCTCTCTATATTTTCTTGGCAACTCTCATTGTCAACCTCATATATATATAGTCAAACCCCTCCATGTTTTGCGATCTCCATTGAAGCGACCATGTGTTCCTTAATAACATCCCCACTCATTTATTGCTTCTTGTACTTCCACTTCTTTTCTTAATCATAGTTGACTTTTATTTTTATTTTTTCTTTTCACTTTATACACACATAAACATGACCCATATCTATCTTTGATTTCATTTCTCCCACACCTTCATCAACTTGAAAATCTTGCAAAAAACCCATTTCTAAAAATCTCATATTTTTGTCATTATAATATCAAATGGATCATCATGATTCAATCAAGATTCAACATAAGGCAACATACCAATCTGATACATCATTCCCAATCTTAGCCATTGCAGCATTATGTATCGTTGCAACGGCTTTTTTGCTTGTTAGTTACTACTTTTTCGTGACTCGGGGATGCTTTAACTGGCAACAAGTGAACCCGTTGAGACGGTTTTCTATGTCAAGGGAACGGGCGACGCCTGAACTGTTATCGTCTGCTTACTCGACTCCTCCTTGGCGGTTTAGAGGGCTAGATGAAATGCTAATTCGTGAGATTCCCATTTGGCAATATACAAAAAGTGAAGGTGAAAAGAGAAGTTTATATGAATGTGTTGTTTGCTTGAATGATTTTATAGAAATGGATACGTTACGCGTTCTTCCTAGTTGCAACCATGCGTTTCATTTAGATTGCATCGACGTTTGGCTTCAGAATAATGCGAATTGCCCTCTTTGTAGATTAAGTATTTCGGGGACAACAAGGTATCCGAAAGACCAAATAACTGCACCAACTTCTTCACCTCAAGATCCTCAAATGAGCCCAACTGCAAGCAATCAAGACTTTTTGGTAATTGAGTTAGGTGAAGAGGGAAACGAGTCAAGATCACAGCAATCTAGAGGTCATTCTCCAAGAAAGATTAGTGGGAAGAGGCTGAAATCAAGAAAAGCTCATCATGTTTCGATAATGGGAGATGAAAATATTGATATTAGGAATAAAGATGATCAATTTTCAATCCAACCAATTCGAAGATCTTTCTCAATGGATTCAGCTATTGACCGCCATGTTTACTTATCAGTTCAAGAAATCATACAAAACAACGAGAATCACCAAGAAATCAGGAATAACGAAGAAGGGAGTACAAGTGGCAGAACAAGACGACATTTTTTCTCATTTGGAAATAATCGTGGATCAAGAAACGCCATTCTTCCAATCTAGTTTTAGTTTGTACGTTGCGTATAGATTAGTCGTGCTTTCTTTCTATTTTCATTCATTTTAACTTCATTTTCGTCTTTTTTGGCTTGTACTAGCAAAGATAACATCATGTAAAACATTGACATATTAGATTACACACAAAGAAGGTAGAATTTGGTCATAGATAAAATGTTGGCATGGGTGTAGGAATGATTGCTTTGGCTTGCATATACTTTCATGAATGAACATCATTGTATTCTATCATCTTCTATGTTCTTGAGTGAGTGAGGGAGGGGTCCATCACAATTTTGGGATAGGATACACTACTTTCATTACAAAAAGCCTTTGAAATATGATTAAGGTGGCCTACTTTGAGTAATCAGCAAGTATTATTGATCATGAATGTTTACCAGGGTTGCTGGTCTTTCAAGTTTCTTTTACTTATAAACACAGATAACACCTAAACTAGATCCATGCAAAATCGTGTATAGAAATGTCTTAACTACTGAAAATTAGACAAGTCTCTTGGTGTTACCAAACAAGCTGTTGCTGAACTATCAAAAATCGGCATGTATATGGCATTAAACAGTCGATATCATGTGTTCTTTTGACCCCATTTGGAACCATTTTCATGTCCGCACATATTAAATGAATAGCGCCGGATTACCACTGATGTGCGATTTATATTGAATGAATAGTGTCAAATTACAACTGACGTTCGACTTATACTGCATTTTGTGTTGCAGTTCGCGTATTTTATCTCCCTGTTATGTTGGGTAATGGTCATAACTTTTAACGAATAAATTCACTTTAGGATAATCCTTGAATTTGCAATACTGAATGTCCACTTCTGACTTAAACAATACAATTTCAACACATTTAATGGTTCAATGGGGTTAGATTTAATCCCTAAATAAACTTAAAATAAATAATACTCGTAATGGTCGATGGGTTAAAAGGTGTCCAATATCTTTTTATATGAAAATTTTAAGGTTATTATAATAACAGCATAAGTTTTGTAATCATATTTAACGCATTAACTAGTTGGAAAAAAATGGACATAAGAACTTCGGCCCTGTAAAAACAACCCATTTCAACATAACCCGTTCTTACCCGTTGCCCAACCAGGCTACAATTCCATCTCTAGTTACATAACATGCAGCCAAACCCAAAATCACGGTAATTGGTACATGGACCGGCCATACCAAAGGAACCCAAACCGCCAGGTCTACTGAGAAGTGAGAACTATAGAATTCCAAAGAATCTTTGTACCTGTTTGAACCGGGTTTTGACCAAGGATTAAATTCTGTATGTCCCTAAATAGGCTTAAGAAAGAACTCACTGAAACCACAGGAAACATAAATCATTCTTGAAAATAAGTCTAAACACAAGCCTGGATATATTCACCTTTATGAATTTTTAATCAGAATTCGTAAATCAGATTATCTTTACCAGAGCCCATAAGCAAAAACTACTGATCCTGCTAAAGCTTATATAAATAGAACGACAGAGATTAATAACAAGCTCACCAAAAGGAAAAGCAAAGTAGATATTCTTCCACATGCTTCGTCTAATAATATCTATATAACCGATTGTGAACTTCTTCTTCTACCATGATGCTCAGGCAACGTCTTTTTATCTATGGGTTCACAAGAAGCTTTCACCTTTAACTCCACAAGAACTCGCTGGGCTTCTTTTAGTTCATCATTTGCACTTGGTCCATGCCCTCTCCAAGCATCAATTGCCTTTTCTTGGAAGTTAATTGCAAGTGCATAGCTGCATAACAGGAACCAAATAAGACACCAATCCAGTTATATAAAACTGAAACTAAACAGATTATGGCATATTTGGATTTGCATTCTGAAACTGCTTATCGGATTATTGCGGACAATGGTTTGTTTGAAATCGTATTTGATAACACCCAGTAACAAAACGAGATGTAGAGAATAATATATGGATGATAAGTGCTTCTGCTTATTTGAACTTGTAAGTTGTAACAATCAGATGTTTGAGTGTTTGGCAAATTCTGATAATTTAGGAAATCAATCAAAAAACGACTTTATTCATGACGTTTTTCAAAGTGTTTGTTGCATATGATGCGAAACAAACTATCCCAAAAAAAATCAGACAATCAGAAACAGAATAGGTTTATTTACTTCAAGTCATAATAATTGGATAATCAATTCCAAAACGCAAACCAGAGGCCCATTCTGCTTTCGTTTGTTAGACGTTATTCATACCAGTTGCACCAAAAATAAATACTCCCTTTTTTTCTCCTAAATTGAGAGAGCATTAATCTCATCTCACTATATGTGCCTATTTTTATACAGATATATTGTATGGGTCAATTTAAGTATTAGTTTCTCAATTAATCAAAATTCTCCAAACTAGAGTAAGTGATGATCTAATTATTACAACTTCAAACAAGAAAAGCACATCTTAACACTATCACATGCATCCTGTTTTATCATTGCTTATTATCTGATACTGATAATCCAAGATCAAATAATGAGTTTCATAAATTCACACTTCAACGATATCAAGATACAAATATGAGTTGCATACCTTCCCATTGCACTATATGCTTTTGAAAGATTTTGACAAGCGTCAATTGAGTCGACGTGGTGAGGCCCGAGTGAAGTGTCCATGATATCCTTCGCCAATGCAAAAACTTGTGCCGCAGATTGAGGTCTATCTAGTTCTAAATATGCCGCCCCTAAATTATTGTAAACATACCCTACTCCAAAATGTTTGGAACCGAAATTTTCTTTCAATCTTTCAGTTGCATCTTCCAAATAAGGTATCGATTCTTGTACCTTACCCGTCAACAAAAGTAACCACCCGATTCTAGCCGAAGCACTACCCACTGAATGTTGTTCTTGTGGTATCTTTTCAAGCATATTTTGTGCTTTCTTTAACAAAGATATTGCAGTCTCAAATTCATTCATTGTTTCATACTGCATTGATATCTCCATATATGCCTCGGAAACCGCTAGAGGCGAAGACTTTTCTTTCTTCTCCAATATCCCACATGCCATCTGTAAGCACCGCTTAGCTTCTGGGAATTTTTCTTGATTACACAACGCTTTTGCCATTGATACAAAAATCAAAGCTCGGTCTTCACTTTCTTTATCGGTTTGAAGAACTACACTTCTCAAAGTATTAATCGCCTCATCAAACTTCCCTAATGCAATTTGCATATTGGCTGCATCAATCTCAGCTCTAAGCAAGTCAGAATTAAGACCCCAATTCTTCAAAACTCTTTGGGACAACTGATTTTCTTCCAACGCCTTTTGATGCTCTTCTAATCCCGTATAAATAACCCCCAACAAACGTCTATCGTGCGCCACCTCCACCGAATTACTCCCTAATTGTACCTTATGTATTTCCATAGCCTTCTCACAATACGGCAACGCTTCACTAAAACTCAAAAGTGCAACATACGCTTCCGCCATATCCCTATACGCATTCCCGAGCTCTCTACTATTTCCCTCCAACGTCATTTCCTTAATCTCTAAACATTTTTTCAAGTTACCAATAGCATCTTCTCTCCTACCCATTGCATTCTTTGTATTTGCTAAATTAAGATGAACAGCATGTAACACATGTTTAATTTCAAATCCATCACTACCATCCATTGTTTCCTCTAACTTTCCCAAGATCCGATTAGCTCTATTAAGATATCCTAAACTTTCATTAAACTTATTCAAACTATAACAAGCGGATCCCAGCAATTGTAAATTCATAGCAAGAGGTAAAGACATATCATTTTCATTTTCATTTTCATTATCATTTTCATCGAATATTTTCAACGCTCGATTAGCATACTCAATAACTTTTTCAGGGTACTCACCTTCTTCATCGAGTTTTAGGCCAATTTTCAAACAAGCTAAACCGAGTTCATTTTCATCAAAAACAGTTTCCATTTTTTCAAATGCTTTCACCATTTCATCAGAACTTTTTGCAGCCTCAAATTCATCGAAAATTTCTGACCTTTCTTTGGTTTTTCTTTGTCTTGAAGAGGGCTTTTGTGGGTCAACCAAGGTAGTAAATTTATGACATGGGGTTTCAGGGAAATGGCTTAACTTTCTTGAAAACAATAAAGTTTGCATTTTTATGCATGATTTGACATTAACTTTTGATGGGGTTTCAAGAAATTGACTTAAATGTCTTGTAAACAATAAAGATTGAAATTTTAGGCGGTGGGCATTTGATGGGTGTTTGTTATTTTGTTGATTAGTGGATGGAAGTGATGAAAAGTGATGAAAATCTTTGGAGAAAATATAGATTGATGATGATGATTTTTTGAGGTGATTGCTTTGGAAGTGAGAGTGTATAAGCTTTGATGAAGCTTTTTTCATGGTGTGATTTTGGATCAAATAATTTTTTAGGAGAAATATGAATTGAAAGTTTGAGGTGAAACCCTTGTTAAAACCCTAGCAATTTGTGAGCAACTTTAAAATGAATATATTTGCGATTTGGGACATTTTATCTTAAAGATATTTATTTATTAAAAGTAAATTAATTCGACAAAAATGATCTACTATTTAAAGTTAATAAAACGTTTCAATTTAATTACTTTACAATTTTTTAAGATTTTAATAATGACTGCCCTACGTATATAAAAAAAATTTGGCACTTTATATATTAAAACCAATCCTTAAATTTTCTAACAAAAAATACAAATTGTTATGCACACAAATACTCCTGTCACTAACAAAAATACAAAATCCATGTTTTTTTTATCGTTTAACTAAAAAAAAAATTAAATTAAAAAGGAACAATATCAATACGTGGAACTAAAAAATTTTATAAATTAAGAACGATGATGGGCAAAGTTGAACAATACAAGTCACTTTTTCACTTTGTATTGTTCTTTTAGTATATATATAAAGCTAACAGTGTATTCCTTTTACCCAAAGAAAAATCACAAGTCAATGTCCTTAATTAGTAAGACTAGTGAGCACGTTTTAGGCCTCTTCCTATCCTGACGCCGTCATCACCTCGTCTTGAGTGTCATATCAGCTTTCTCTCTCCAAGTCACATCCAAGAACTACCCCCTCCCTATCATCCCTTCAACATAACCTCATCCCCAATTAAAAAAATTATAAACTCACACACACATACACTCTCTCTCCTCATCCCAAATAAAAAAACATATAAGCCATACACACATACACTGCACGTGGCCCCACACCACCTTGTCGAACTATTTCCAAGTTTGGATGAGGGAAGACGATGACGAGCTTAGAAGGGGGTTGTGCCTATCCCATCCTTCACGATGACAAGAATGATGAGCATAGACGGCCCATAGGAACAGGCCTTAGTTGCTGATGGAAGTCAACATGACACTTGTTAATATGGGTCACTTAAGTACTCACTAATTAGAGGCAGCATGGATTAATTTTCATCTAGCAGAATTCAATGATGTACACTCTACATCAAACAGATAATTTTCATCCACACTTGAATCTTTAATAGAAAAACTTAGATACGTATTTAAGATTAGTATCAAAGCTAGGTCTCCAACAAAAAGTCCCAAACTCCTCACTGATTGATTGCTTCTTTGATGTTAGTTAATGTATTTAACATGATCGAGATTTTCTTAGTTAGACTTGAAAATGGGTCAGGATGTCATGAGTGTACACTCATTAAGTCAACGACAAGTTGAAACCAAATTACAGGGTCAATGATGATGATGTAATCAACAAGACTTGAAAGTTGACTCATGTCAGTATATTGATCATGGACCGACACTTAGTGCCTAAGCTTTGATCAATAACGACCTAGTCAAGGATTAAACTGACGAGCAACCATGCTGATTAGCGACTAGCCGACTACGCTGATTTGTAGCTTAGGTAACCATATGGACCTTTTAGAAACCATTAAAAGATAATTATAAATGTGGTTTTAATGCCCGCCCATGATGTATAGGTCTTGTAAGTTATGAAAGAAAATAATCGGGGAGTTGATTTCAACGACTTGCATCATTGTTTCTATTTATTGAAGGATATTGCATGAGATAAAAATAAACAAAAAACGATTATTCTTTAATTAACTTGGGAAAAAGAAGCACTTGAAAACGTTCCATCTATACATGGTGTCAATTAACTAACTTCTTATTTATTAATTTGATTATCATTTTTAATTAAAAAAATTTTAATTCATAGCATCCCAAGACCCAAATAAATTTGTTTTTTTTGGTAAAAGGTTAACCCGGTAAACATTTATACCAACAAGAATAAATGTTTTATACCATCATGAAAGATGACATATTTGATATATGATGATGACATGATAGCTTCAATGAACATCATAAATTTTTTTGGGGAGATCAACAAATCAGTTTTGTTAACTGGTTTCTTGATTTACATCATTTTTAGTTTAAGGTGACTCTGTACCCTTAGTCACCTTGCAAACCCAAGTTTTCTAGCCTTAAATTTTCCTAATTATATATACAATAAAAGAATGTTCATGAGTTCCTTTGCAACAAATTCAAACCACAAACAGAATGGTCCGAACTCATCAATCTTAACATATGCAAAGAGCTCCTACTGAGGGCTTCTTGGCGGGCTTTCAGAACGTCTTTCATATATATCATCAAAAGGGAGGTCGAATTTCCCCCCTCCAACATCGTCCATGTAAAATGTTTTCGATAACCCACTTGGGGCCCTCCACTCAAATGGTGGCTGGCCATGTTCTTCAAAGCTTCGGTCTGAGAAATTATCACGGCAGTCGGAGTAATCATCCTGCTTGAAGAAATTTGGTGGTTCAAGAAAGCTCGTTTGAGGTCCTGGTCCTGGTAAGCCACCATCCCGGGCCCACCAGTGGCTCTTACCCGTCTGCCCGATGTTACCTGAGTCGTGATGTTGTAAAACACTTCCACGTAGAAGTGGAGCAGATGTCGAAGCCTCTAGAGCACTTCCGGCTCGGTCCTCGAAAAAGCTTCCCCAGTTCTCGTCGTATTGGACCGGATTGTGACCCAAGTTGGGTGGGTTCCAAACGTTTGGCATACTTTCCTCGAGATCAACCGGGCCCGACTCTATGTCTCTTGGACCAACTGACGTACGCTGATGGTTATGGTGAGTAGATGTGTAGTACCAGTCGAGAATGTAGGGGTGGTTCTGAACAGGATCAATGAGCCACATACAATCTAGTCGATAAGCACTTTTTGAAATGTATGGGCTCATATCCCTAGAAAAGTAACTGTTTGGGTCACCTTGGCCTCGTAAGGTTTGAGCCCATTGAGGCATTTGGTTCGGGCTTATGTAGCCCGGGCTTATACCCTGCTCTTGAAACTCTCGCTCCTTGAATGTCTTGAGAGTTGAAAGAAATTGCTTTCCATCTGCATTCGGTTCCCACGAAGGGTAGCTACTCTGAAAGCTGCAAAATATCATAAAACCAACGATCCATAAAAACACAAAATTTCCAATGACATTTTAGGCATTTAACAGATAGTTAAACACTTCTCTGAAACTGCTGTCCTATCGAAGTTACAATTTTTATAGCATGAAAGAAATAATAGAATAATTTGAGACCCAGGAGTACCTTAGGAACGATTTCTCCATTTTCCCTTGGGAACTTCTATAATTATGTGATGAGCTATGGGGTGATGCATACTTGCTATTACCATGTCTTTGGAAGTCGAATAAACTAAGACTGTAAACACATAAATATTATATTGTTATTTGTTTATGTTAACTAGAGATGTAAGAAAACGTAATTAAAACACAAAAGCAAGAAACCATGTTACATAGAAACCTGCAAACATGACCAACACCTTCAACGTCAACAGTGAAATCCGAAATGAACTGCAAAATATCTTCAACCCTCTGCACCATTGACCAAAAGTTCTTATTTAGCTAACTAACATCATATTATATTATAATCTCCATCATATGTAAATTGAAAAAAGGTAAATAAAATCCATTTCTGAAAAGTTTTCAAGTTGCATTGTCCTATTCATCCATTACTATTGTTCCTACCTCCTAATAAGCCAATTCTATTGAATTGGGTTCAAAAGATACTACCATTTCGTCGTCTATAGGGCACATTAAAGATTGTTTAAACCAGGTATTCTTGACTTATAACTTAGGATGTAAATTGTGTAGATATTAACATTACCTTTGGTACTATAAAGATGAGCAAGAACGGAGTTAGGAAGATTGAGGCCATCTCCTCCAGCAACATCTTTCCAGTATACTAAAAAGGCAAAATATTTGCCACGTCAGCAACATAGTAATGAAAAAAGATTAAGGCGTGTTAAAAGGTAGAGGGCCTATTTCAACCCGTTCACACATGAATAAGTCGATTTGGGTTATGTTCTCGCACTAATGGAAATAGATTGAACCAACACATATAAAATAGCTTAAACGAAACGGGTCAAATTGGCCGAAGTGCCAAACTAGTTAGTCATCCATCCAATGTGTGAGATTAATGCATAAAATCTGCTAAATCAATTTATTAAAAACTTCCGTTACTGGAATAAGTGAATAACATAATTTTTCAGCTCATATATGATAAATTACAAATTTTGGACGGAAGTGTTGTGGATTAACCCAACCCAGCTAGTACTTAGAAGTTACCTGTTTTGACATGCTACCCGACCCACCCGTTTTTGCCGCCTCTAATGAAAAGGGTACCTGAAAAAGAGTTTCAAACTCCACTCGAACGAACTCAGTGTTTTCTTTCCTTCGCCATCTTTTAGGCATATAATGAGTATGTTGCACAACGAGTGACATAGTCCCATGTGGATCGAGTACTAAAAGCTCATCAGACACAGCAGCTCGACTGATGGCTGTGATTGCTCCAAAGACAGCTCCATACCAAAACAAATTACGCCCAAAAATCTGGAAACATAAATACAAGAGTTAAAAGTCAGATCATAATGATTTTACCTTTTGGGTTATTACAACATGTAAGAGAATGTTACATGGCCTTCAAGTAAAGATTCCTCAAGAAACGCAATGATAATCAAGATTGCCGCAAAGCCACCAGAAACAAAAGATACAAACTTTGCAACTATTGACAGAATTGGAGATGGGAATTGCTTTAAGTAGTCTGAAGCATGCGTAACACTGCTGTTGATACGGTGCTTGAACAAATGATCAACCTAAACAAAAGAAAATCTCAAGACATAAGAGAGAAGTTAAAAAAAGAGACGGCAACTTCGACCTTGAGTACGAATAGGTCAATTCAGGTTATTTTTCTCTTTACCGAGTCAAACAGACAAACAAACCAGCTAAAGAAAAATAGAAAATATGGTCCAAATGGTAAAAAATCGCCCAGAATGTATAATTAGTGCATAAAACTTCCAAAATCATTTTAGCACAAAAATCAGATTGTTACTGAAATTATATGAGCTTTTAATAATAATCACAGCTCTAGTTGTTCATAAAAAACTGAAAACTTTGGACAACATGGTGTTAGAGGTTAACTTAACGTCTCAACCAGTCAACCCATTCTGGCATGTTTTGACCCATAACAAAAAAGATACCTGTTTTTCCCATCACATAGACAAGTCATCCGTAAAGCCACCACTACTAACATAAAAACGATGAAAAAGTAAACAAGCTAGGGCAAGATAAATTACCTCATTAAATTCACGAAATATCCATTTTGAAAGATTTGACCATCTTCGAGATGAAGCTGTACTGGGATGATTGTAGAACTGTTCGGCGTGTCTTAGAAAGAGATACACGAGCATAAAAACAACTAGAAATGGAGAGAGAAGAAGCATAGCAATCCCAACAACCATTAGCCTTTTCTTTAATGTATTGCGATCACTAACAAAGTCTTTTCTTACGCAAAAGTTCCTGCACAAGATTTAATATGCATTTAGTACATAAACTATACTATGCCGCTCCCAAAAGTCAAATCCAGAACATATCAACTAGAAATGCACTACTCTACTGGTGGAGCCAGAACCTTCAACCAGGATACGCACTATCATAACAAATTTTTCCAAGGGATACACGAATAGATAAATTTATAATCATTTTCTATATACTACAGAGCTAAAATATCTTCTTTCAAGATACAAACTATACGTCCCACCATGGTTATGGATAGAGGTGGTAAAATGGACACATCAGGTAGGTTGGATAATGGGTCGAAACGGAATACTTTTTTAGAAGTTCCAATCAGGGTGGACAGGGTTGACGAGATATGATCTTAAAATAATAATCTAACTTTGATATTTCCTAAACAAATTTGAGTCAAATATGATAGCAGAAAACATGTTATTAAAATAAAATCAATATAGGAATTCAGTAAGATTGTATGCATTCAAAATACAATTCTGAGTGTCTTTCGATCTATTTCCTGTTTAGCTAAACCTTTTGAATTTACCATTTGACTTATTCAAGTTAGAATCCACCAATTTATAAGTAAATGGGTCAGAACTGCCACCTAAAGTTATGAAGTTTTAAATATGATCAAGATTCATAAGTACTTAATCGAGAGAGAGAGAGAGAGAGAGAGAGAGAGAGAGAGAGAGAGAGAGAGAGAGAGAGAGAAACTCTCAAAAAAGATCTGC